>OZ007493.1:3790010-4000934 GCA_963931815.1 Caenorhabditis plicata | reverse complement strand
GAAGAAGAAGAAGAAGAAGAAGAAGAAGAAGAAGAAGAAGAAGAAGAAGAAGAAGAAGAAGAAGAAGAAGAAGAAGAAGAAGAAGAAGAAGAAGAAGAAGAAGAAGAAGAAGAAGAAGAAGAAGAAGAAGAAGAAGAAGAAGAATAAAGTATTCTAAAATACTCACAGCAAGAAATAACCTGAAAATTTGACAAATAATGTTTGTAAAACCTGTGGCTCGGTACAGAAAGTATAAATATATTTGGCAACGATACGCTATTTAAAATTAATAATTTCCCATTATTGAGCTACGTGTTTTAACAGATAAATAATTTTCAGTTTGCCCAGTCAATTATATAGAATTAGGTAGAGCAAGTTTTCACGTATCAAATGTCTAAATTAAATGTTCTTGTTTCGAAACCACATTTCATTGCTGCACGTCAACTGCTATGGTAATAAAATGAGCTCAGAAAACTTGAACAGACCTAAATTTTTAGGTAGATATTAATAAGTTTAGGTAATGTAAGAATAACTTGCCTAAATCGTCGACAACATAAAAGGCCGGGAAAGGCCGACCCTTTTGCGGGCCGGAAAAATTAAAAATCTCTGGCCCGGCCCTAAATTTCCCAAATATGCTCGACGACAGTGTTTTTTAGAAAAACCTTTAAAATTATTTTTCTTAAAAAACGGAAAATTACTATTACAATCTGGCGTAACACTTACATGTTACATTTTCGATTTTGTAGACAAATCTCTAAAATCCAATTTTATTTTTGTAGTAATTGAATTAGTGCATGAATTATCATTATTGCAACTACAGTTTGGGTCTGGATTTATGTAACTTAAAAATACAAAATAGGATTTATGTAACTTAAAATATTTACTAGCGAGATCAGTTGAATAAAACTATTTTAATGGTATATTTGCAATAACCGTCTATTATAAATTACCTAAATAAATAACGCAAAATCATAAATGTGAGCAAAATTATTGTGTGACACGTTCACGTGGAAATATATAAAGAGCAAATTAGATATATAAATGCCAAACCCATTCCATTTAGTGTTCGTAATTAAAAGGAAGTGATTTAAAAAAAACGAAATGCGACATTTCTCGATATGATAAAATGAATTTTATTTATTTTTAAACTATTGTATATATATATATATAGTAATAGTATTATGTAGTCATAGAGATTAGGTAAATCTGTTGTTCGGTTTTATATATATATATATATATTGTCCTTTTCAGAGATCGGTGCCTAATGGAAGAGGAAAAAAATTAGGATGGACTGAAGTTCTCGTTTGGACGGCCTCTCTTTTTAGACGGCCATTCTTCTTTACGAAATTATGGGCAGCACATATTTAAGAGGAATTGAGAAAAATGTTTTTTGTGGCCCCATAATTTTCTCTTCTTTTATTACTCTTCCATTAGGCACCGATCTCTGAAAAGGACAATATATAATTTTGACTATTTTTATAACTATTCATTAATCGACTAAAAAGGTTAATTACATGTGTTCCGAGAGAACTGTGATTATTGGAAAATCGTGGCAGACTGAATTGACAAAATAGATTTATAGAAATAATTTAAAGGAAAAATTATAAATAAGTTGAATATAAATCAACAATATTGAAACGGAGAACTCACATTGCGAAAAATGAAAGCAAGAGAAAATCGTTTTATCAAACAAGGAGATGAAGTGAAGAAGATGAAGGATCCGGAAATTTGCCGCTGACGGCATGAATAAGACGAAACGAATAAAAGGGATGCAAGTGCATCGAGGGAGGAATTGGCACGAAGTTATATTTTATACATCATTCTCGAGTTTGGCTGAAACAAAAAAACCGCTGAAATTGTTCTTTTTATCGAGAATGCTAATTATCCTTCCACTTTTTAAAAATAAAATGTTTCCCCTTTAATTTATAATTCACAAAATGGATGTTATAATCAAGTTAGATTAGTAAAAATATCAGCAGAAAACTAAAACAAAAAGTGGAGCAAGATAGAATCTGTCAAATGACTAACCATTTAATGGTCAACTAGTCGACTAATAGAAAAAGCGGCGGGTGTTAAAATAGAGAAAATGCCAGCAAAAACAACACATAGAAGCACATTCTATTTTTTATCCGACATCAAAAACTAATTAAGGAATGGAAGCATGCCATCGCACATACTACCTTACTTACTTCATAAGGATCACCATTTAAATATAAAATATATTTTCCTCATGCTGTTGCTATAATGAGCCATCGCATATTATTTCAATTAAATATGATGCAATCAAATGGATTCCGTGAATTGTTGCTCCTCGACCACTTCTTTTAACAAAAAAATGAGTGTTTGAATTAATTAACGAGAGACGGAAACCGTTGGCTCGAAGAAAAATGAAACATTTAAAATGAATGGAGCAAGATTATCAGGCATTAGATGGTGTTTCAAAGATTATGGCGTATTAAAATATTAAACGCGCCCATTAATTCAGCTTTAGAACACTAGCTTGACGAATAAATATAGAAGTGAGTTCGATCAGAAATCATCTAATTCCACCAAGAGGGGGGAGGCAGTGAATTTTGAGACAATGCACTATTCAAGCCTATTTACTTGTATCTATCCACTATGTGTGTATAATTAAGTATGCATACATAATGTTAGTTAGAAGAACAAACAATATTTTATATCCAATGAATTCATAAACCCGTTAATTTCGCTGTTTATTCTTCTAAGATTTCGTGTTCCGAATTTTTGATGATTCCGGACATGTGTGTTGAGAATAGAGCCATCATTGGTGTTTGACCTATAATGGGTTCATCAAGTTGAGCAAACATCGATGCAATATCGTCTGAAATTTCCTGGATAGTCAAATGATTCATCTCATATTACGTCATATGTTTGATTCAATGATATTTTAAGAAAAACAAAAAAAAAAGTTTCAGTGGGTAATCTGGGTTTAAGGCAAAAAATAATATCATATAGAGGATAATTTACCTAGAACTTTTGTTTCATTAGAGCTTCATTAAACCTAAGCTTGACCAGCAAGACTTGTTATATAATATCAGCGAAATTCCACAGGTCAAGAGAGCGATATGGTTTAGAGGTTAAAGAATTAAATGGTTCTATTTACAAAATCGAGATTTAACTAGATTCTGCATTCTTTGTATATTTAATAGTTTTAGGTTCCTTCAGGAAGAACAAATCTGTAAAGGTTTTATGGCCAGGTGCTTTAGAAGCCATAATAGTTTAAAATGTTCTCTGCGATAAAAGATATTTTTGATGACGATATTAAACTCCGATGTTTTAATTTCTTCTTGCCTATGTTTTGTTGTTGAGCTGACTTGGCTCCCGAGCACACTCTAAGATCTCTGTGGAAGTTCGATCGATCTTGGTTAGGAAACAATGCCGAGGAAATGGGATTGATTTGGTATTTAGTCGCAAATTCTGGGAGCTCTAACATTTAAAGAAAAATTTGAATTAAATAATGAGTGCACTCATATGAGTGTTAATTCATGTAAACGACCCGAATATATTACCGATATTCAAATTCCACGACAAGATCCACCAGAAGACGGATAGGAATCCTGGAGACGAGAGCTGCATGGTCGACAGTGGCACGGCGGAGCCGCTCAAATTGGAGAGAGTTAGTCCGCTTCTCACTGCGAAAATGATTCGGACTCCAAAGTATCCAAAGTAAGTAAGCATATACCCAACGAAAAAAAAAAATAAATGGAAAATATTTCTACACTGCTCTAACAAGTTTATCGCACGTTAGATCAGAATTATTTAAAAAAAAAACTGCATAAAACCATCGTCCTCCAACAAATATTATTTTATGCATCATTTAAAACACTTATTGTGTGATTATCTTTAAATTCATTCGAGAGCAAAAGAGCAAATAGCCAACTGTCACTTGAAAATTGGCATGATTCCTCTCACTTTCCCTTCTTCGCTTCATTTACCGAGTTCTGAATGAATAATGCAGGCTTTCTGCATAATAAATAAACGAAAGAATCCATATAAATTCATTAACTGAAGCTTGTCGAGGATGTTATGTATTTAACACTAACTTTGAGCTCAAAGCTTTGAGAGAAGGTATCAATTTGAACTCGAGCACTGATGTTGTCCGAGATCATTCGTGTGGATTATTGCAGACAACAACTGACATTTTATTTTTTATTCTTGGAATTCAATATTTTTCTATTTTTTAATGTGTTCTTGTTTAAATTGTTTTTACGCTTTAAACTTCTGATTTGTTCCGCAAATCCTAGTGTTAAGAAGAAAAATGTTAAAAATCGATAAAAGCAAACATGTATGTAGACGGAGAAAAATTGATTTCCCATTTATTTATCATAAAATGGATTGTAACGTAATTTAAGGCATATATATATATATATATATATATATATATAGATTTCTAATATAACTTAAATAATTTTTAGTTTAGCTAATGGATATCGATTCAAGCGGACTACGTCAACGAAAAAATATTTCTAAACTTGTCGAAGATTTGGATATATTTGATAAAGTTGTTGATAATGTAAAAGAAGAGAGCAAAGCATCTTCGGGGTTCAGTATGTTTTTTTTTTTCTTTTAATTATAATTAAAATGTTCTTTTTTTAGTTGCATTTGTTTGCTTTGCAACGATATTTTTGCTCTTCTGCAGTGAAACGAATCAATTTTTCTTCACCAAGAAATTTGATTACCGCTTTACTGTCGACACTGCAATGGATGAGTTTGTCTCTCATTTTATTCAAATATGCTCAGGTAATATATTTTTAGAATGCCCGTTCTTGATATTGACATGGTAATCGCAACCCCATGTTCCAGCTTGCAAGTGGTCAGTTCTATGGAACAATATGCGGGCATTTTCGCTGGCCTTGATTCATCGATCTCGAAAGATCCAACGCGTTTCGAGTTTACCGACGAAGAGCAAATGTATTGGACGATTTTGAGACACGCACATGCTCAATATAATAAAGAAGGCTTGAGAGCTGTAGAGCAGGTGTTTTTTAAAATGTTATCATTTTTTAAAGGACTGGTTATAGTTTGAATACGTGGATGATGATGTCGAAAGTACTTTAGAGCATTTGGCGGAGCAGAAACAAAAGAAAGAAGTTGCGGAATTAGCAAAACAAAGGGAAAAAACACCAGCAACCAAGTCTTCAGGAAACCATGGCCAAGTTGTAAGTCGAGTTTGAGTTCTTTCGATTTTAATTGGGAATACAAGATGTTCTTTATTCAAAATGGTGCTGGAATGTTTCAAATTGTAGCTGATAATTCGAAAGGAGAAGATGAAGGTTTGAGGAAAAGGTAAACTAAAATATTTTTTGATTTTAAGGAACTGCGTGCAGGGTTCATGGAAAGTTTCAAGTTAGAAAGGGTAAAGAAGAGAAAGTTGTGATTACAATTTCAAATCCGTTGATGATGTTTGATCATGATTCAGCTCAAGGTAATTAAGACCATTTTTGAGGTTTGATTTTTGGAAAGAAGTACTTATAAGATTGAATATCTTCTAGTCTATGAAAAACAAATTTAATAAATTTGGATCTGGAGGCCAATGCAAAATAATAATTTTAAAAAATCGTGGATATGTTGATTTTTAATTTAAAACAAATTTACACAATTTACATTTCCTGGTTAGTTTTAATCATAAAATTTAAAGATTAAAAACAAATCTGAATGACTAGCATATTTTTGTAAAAATAAAGAAATTAGCATATTATATAGCTATTTGTAAAAAACGATTAATCCTATTATGCACAATACTAAGAATTTTGCAAATAATCTATCCTCTGATTAAGAAAATTCTTAAATGTTCAACGACTAACGTCACTTTTGTTAGCAATGAATCTAATCCATCCTCAATTAAAGGTGGCAACATTTCCCATCGCATCGAAAAGTTCAACTTTGGACCTCGTATCCCTGGCCTCGTCACTCCGCTTGCTGGCGCTGAGCACATTTCTGAATCGGGACAAGATATTTACCGTTATTTTATCAAAGTGGTCCCAACGCGGATATATGGCTACTTTTCGAGCAAAATGACATATCAGTACTCCGTAACATTTTTGGTTCGTATGATCGTTTCGTTTCATATTTCTTTCCAATCCGTCTGATTGTTGTAAACAAGCCAAAGTGTTGTAACAATTTTTGTTTTGGATGGAAATATGGGAATCGATTATATATTTTTGTTGATTTTGTATTTTTGCAGAAAACCAAATTGAAGGAAGGCGAGCATTCTCATGGCGGAATTTTATTCGAGTATGAGTTTACAGCGAATGTGATTGAAGTTCGAAAAGCATCTATGTGAGTTGGATTCTTTTGTAAAATTAATGTTTATTATTCGTTATTATCATTTAATGATCGGCTGTTATCAGGTTGATTGATAAGGAATTGTTTCAAATTGGTGTCTGGAGGCAATTTACTAAAAGTATATATATATATATATATATATATATATAATACAAATAGACCTTACGACAAACTTTTTGTTGTTTATTTAAACAGTGCAAAATCAATCCAGAGCCGTTCTACTCATTTCATTGCAACATTCTTTTTTCATTGAGAACGATTTTATTTTCAGAACATTCTTCAACTATATCATTCGTGTGTGCTCAATCCTGGGAGGTGTTTATGCGACGAGTACGATTGTCAATAACATAGTCCAATTCTTTTTGTCGTTCATCTATTTATCGAATGATAAACGTGGTGGCGCGCACGAAACCCGTTCGCATACAACGATGCCATCAGCAGAACGAATCACTGATTCGCAGCGTGCTTCACTGATTATGGACATTGATATCAAGGTGCACTAGTTTATTTCAGTGGGGTGGTTTTGTAAAACACGTGTGTGTTTCGATGCTAGCTAATATTAATTTCATTGTATATCGTATTTTCAATTTGATTAATAATCGGGGCCTCTTTTCTGTCATTTTCTGTAATATTATTCTAATACCATCATTTTATTCGGGTTAATTAATTTATTGTTAATTTATTTTGTTTGTCTTCAAGGTAATTGGAGGAATCATAAATATTCAATTGTTTATTATTTTGCTTTTGTTGTTTTGATCTTTTGTTTTTTATCGAATTAATACTTTATCACAATTCATTTCATGAAGCAAAACCCTGATAACACTTTGTTTAGGTAACAAACAAACAATGGGAGGGGATGGTCAGCAATTCTCGTAAGTTTGGAGCTCATTACCGAATATCTGTATAAAACAATTAGCTTAGTTATGTGCCGAAGATTATGAATGGCGGTCTGGCAGGAATTATTGGAGTCTCCTGCGTATTCCCGATCGATTTAGTGAAGACACGTCTTCAAAATCAGACGGTTGGTAAAAATGGGGAGATTCAATATAAAGGAATGTAAGGAAGAACAAGATTAGAGGCTCATTAAATTTCGTTTTGATTTTGAAGGTTAGACTGCGCAAAACAAACCTGGAGAGCAGGTGGTAACTCGTTTATGTCGAAGGTAATTATTGCAAAATTGTTTTTTAAATAACAATGCGGATTCTTATTAGTTTCGAGGAATGTATAGTGGATCAGGAGTCAACATCTTGTTGATAACCCCGGAAAAGGCTATTAAATTAGTTGCCAACGACTTTTTCAGGCACAAGTTGTTAAAGGAAGGAGAAAAGTTTGTAAAATAGGATGTAAATTTGCATTATATTGTTTTCAGACAACTCTCGACACCTAGAGGAATGCTGGCCGGTGGATTGGCTGGAATGTTTCAGATCATTGTCACAACACCGATGGAATTGCTTAAAATCCAAATGCAAGATCAGGGAAGGACTTTGAGTAAGTATTTAAACATTAATATCTGATAATCACAAAATTGGGTGATATAATGCACTAAGGCTTGCATTTGTACGATATCTTGTATTATAGTTATTACAATAGAATATTTATTCAATTAGCTTTTGTTAGAATAGATAGAAAGTATATTTAAATTATATGAGAATTGCAGAGCCAGGACAGAAGAAATTGACCGCGACAGAATTGACGATGAAGTTAATTCGTGAGAATGGAATTGCAGGGCTTTACAAGTAATTTCACTATTGATTTAATATAATATTTATTGATGTTCAGGGGTTTGAGCTCGACATTCGCTCGTGATGTGACATTTTCGGTCATTTACTTCCCATTGTTTGCATATTTGGACTCACTAGCGCCTAGAAAAGCGGATGGTAGTGGTGATGCAGTGTTCTACGGATCGTTCTTGGCTGGATTGACGTCTGGTGCGTCTGCTTCATTGGCAGTTACTCCACTCGACGGTAATGTCTGAATCTTGTTCTATTTAATTGATATTTAATATTATAGTTATTAAAACCCGGATGCAAACGATAAACAAAGGAGCCAATGAAGTAGTGTACAAGAATATTCCTGATGCGTTTATGTAAGTCTTTATTAAAGTTGTTGGTTGGTATATGTTTGAATTGTTTTTAGTCAAATCCTCAAAAACGAGGGTCCTCAAGCGCTTCTTAAAGGAGCAGCATGTCGTATGATGGTAATGGCTCCATTGTTTGGAATTGCTCAAACTGTTTATTACATTGGCGTCGCTGAGAAGATCCTGGGAATTCAAAAAGCCACTCACGTTTAAATAGACCACTCACAAGTTAACTATATTTATATTAGGATCCTCACCAAGTTTATGTATTTATATTAATTTTTATGTACTTTATGATTATTACAAACTCTAACACATTTTAACCACGACTTGCGCAAAGTTTTAACCATGTTTCTTGAATAACTAGGTCTAGTCGGTACTCAATTTACTAATGGTTTAATTAATGCACACGTGAATGTACTGGTAATGTAGAAAGTTTTATCAAAGAGAAGGTATTGGAGATATTATTAGAAACTTGTTTTTTTTAATACTTTGGTTGTATTGTTTACATATTCTTAATTTGCCATATAAGATGTGTTGAATTTTTATATAAATAGAAATGAATTGTTTATTTATTGCGGATACGTTTGAACTGGACATGAGCGGAGTTGCTAAAAATATCCGAAACTAGTAGAATATGGTTTCGATTACAAACGTTAGAAAAGGTAATTTGAACGAACTTTTGATGAATTGTAAATGCGCAAATATTGTTGGTAATTAATCGTTCCAATTTTTTGGATTAGTGAAATGGTTCTAATTGGAAGTTTAATCGAATTAGATTGTAACTCTAATGTCGGCCTTGATTCCAAAGGAATATAATAACAAACAATGTGAATGATACGAGGATTATTCATATTGTCCTTGATGGGAATAAATAATTAGTTTCCTGTTGTTACAAGAGTTTAATTGGAAGCTGTTGCGTAATGTCAACAAGCATCATCGCATAATTGCTGTAATTTTGGCAGCTCTCATCCACGGGAAAAATTGGTGTAACGAGAGAAAGGCGGAGTGGTTGTATGTACCACTTGAACCTGTACGCGTTATGTGTTTGACATGTGAATAATGAGCCCCTATTGTATAATCGCTTTATGGCATTCGTGGCTATTGTTGCGATGGTTTTGTGATTCGTTATTGTTTTTGGATTGAAATTTAGGTAACGTTTAACTCGTTCGCCTGAATTGACCTTAGATTCAATCATTATTCTTGCTGTTAATTGTACTTTACAATGACAAACGATCAAGGTGTTCGTTGATGACGAATAGTTGTCGGTTGACCGGTTATTTTCAGATAATTTTTTTTTGAAAAAAAATTTTTGCATGTTGTTTTTGCTGAACTTTTGTAAGTTTTTATTTATTACCTATGTCAGGCTATTGTTAGTGAAATAGGTTCTTAAAATTGTCATATTATTACGTTGTTGGAATAATTGTTCATTTCAAAAATTGAATTATTTAAATTGGTAGATAGGAATTGGTTTCTTAGTTGCCAGTTTGAAATTATTTAAGAACGCTGAATTGTTATTTATTATTATTATAATTTTTAAGAAAATATACCGAATTAAAGAAGACAAAATTTATCCAAAATGTGCGCCGCTTTGTTAAAATTTTTGAGCACGCCAGCAGTTCGATTGATTTTACGGAAATGAGTTCTAAATTGCTGAGTGCAGTTTTTCGTACAGTTAAAGGCAATATAATGTTTCCATTGGAGCCCTTGATCCGATTTTACAAAATAATATCCCCCTTTAATGAGAAGATCCTCTCCTAGCTTTATCATATTTCTTTGTCTACTAATTGTAATAGTTAAAACGGTAGAAAAGATTTACGCAATATTTACATAAAATAAAGATAGTTATGTTTTTATTATTGTCGTGGTGTAGGTTGATGAAAAATTAGGGGTAAAGGAGCATACCGAAAAAAAAGATGGTCTCGCTTGGACAGGTGTAGATTTAATTTGCAATTTGTTTATTATTTCGCATTTCTTTTTTTCATCACATTTTTTGTTTTATATTGTTTTCTCTTACTAAATTGGTTGTTACATCAACATAATAATTATTACAATACAATTTGCGAAATAATAAACAAACTGCAAATTAAATCTACACCAGCCCAAGCGAGACCATCTTTTTTTTCGGTATGCTCCTTTACCCCTAATTTTTCATCAACCTACACCACGACAATATATTGTGCTAATAGTTTAAATTATCTAAGGTGTGGTAATAAGCGCTTTAGATGAGCAAAAACTGAAAGAAAGCCACCAAAATTACTAGTAATGGTAGTATACAGTGCATAATCTAAACTATTCTTGCTTTATTGCTCGTCTGTTTCGAATAATAAGGGTTTGCAGAAAATTTTTAAGAACATTTCTGTGTAGTATTATGCCAAAAATCGTTTTTGATTACATAAATAAGACGGAAAGCCGAAAAATATCTCTAGCTTCTTCAAAATCGCTTTTCATGGGAAATGGTATTATGTAATGTCTTTTTCAGAGATAGGTGTCTTTTGGAAGAGGAAAACAGTTAGAATAAAATTAGATTCTCGTTTGGACGGCCACTGTTTTCTATTTTATCAATGTGTGTTGTCTCAAATTGTGGATAACACATATTGAAGAGAAATAGAAGAAAGTTCTTTGTGGCCAATATATATTATATATTTCAATTATACTGAACAATGTTAATTCCGTTCTGCAAATAACTGCATAATATTATAGTGCAGCGAACTTTAGCATTTTAACGGGTAAATCTTTTTTTGAGAAATAAAGAAACTAGAATGCATCTAATTTTCAAAGTTTTTGTTGTTAGGATTAACTGAATGAAAAAATTTTTCCTCTTTGCCATAAACCGGCAATAAACATGCAAAAATGGTGTCTAAATCAGGAATTTGCACTTTACCAATTACTCTACCACAAAATGTTAATTCTCTACATGATATCAATGATCATAGATACTATAAATAAGCAATCATGTTTTTGAATTACCACCATTCTCATCCCTAATTAACAATGGTCATAAGATTGAAAACCCATTTTAACGCATTTCAACACCAATCTGCCGGTTCTTGTTCAATACCTTTATTATTATGTAGTGAATTGCATAACTTGTCGTTAATAACAATGTCGGAACCCCCTGCGTGACACAACCCTCCACCCACCTATGATTTGTTGTTGTTGTTGTTGTTTTTTAACCCCCTCGTTATTTATTATTATTGTGGTTAAGGAGGCGCCACTGAACTGGTTCCATCTTAAACCGCGAGAATTCAGTTTCCAGTAAGATCCTGGATGCCATCCGCGCGCGCGCGGATAAAGACACTCCCTTTCTTTCTTTCGCACGCCCACTTACTGTACTTGGGAATTCCGCAGATCGACCTTGTCGTTGATGCGCTTTCCGGTTGGTGCGAATGAGCTTTCGACACTGCCCATAAACAATGATTATGCCCCCATTTTTTTCCAACAATTCTCCTTTTCTCGACGAACTGATTTGAAACTCATTTGAATATGTGCTTGGCTTAACTAGGCCACACCAAATTGGCTGAACGCTTGTTTCAGGGTCGTCAAGTTGGGACATTTGTCCGAATTTCTGTTCGCTTTTTTATTGCCTTCTTACTTGTTTCTCCACCCATTGTCTTGATTGAAATTAGATTTGATACATGTATATATAGGTGTCGGATTTGGCGATTCAACTAGAGCTCTATGGCCATGATCTTCTACTCACTACTCATTGCGTCTTTGGTAAGTTTGTTGGTTTCGGGCAAACTTAATTTATAATTTTTCAAGTTGTGCTCATTGCAAGCGGTTCAGATAGATAATGGCTTAATAGGTAAGGTTTTTATTGTATTACCCAATAGTGGACTTGTTTCGGCTACCGTTTATATTGATAAATTATTGATATAATATGATGAGTATTTTTCTACAGTATTAAATTGTAACTCAAGCTAAAACACGGCAGCAGGCGTTAAAGAAAATAATTTTTAACTTTTATTTCTATTTTCACGTGTAAATTGCGTAGAAGATTTTACAAATATTTACAAAAATAAGCTAGTAGCTTATTATGTTTTAAAATAGCAATTGTTGTACGAGCCAGATAAAATTATGATTCCCAAATGTTTGAATAATTGCAACTTTACACGTATTGATGATGATTTCTATTATACTATTTTTCTGGAATTTCTTACACTATTTTATAATCGAATTGCTTCAAGCAAATATTAAATTAGCCCACCGTATCTGAATTAGAATTAACTTTGTCGTGTAACCATATTTAATTAGAAAATATACCGAACTATAATTTTAATAATCTCAATATTTTAATATTGTAAGCTTTATATCATTGCAACCAAAGTAACATTGCAAATGATTTGACACTCCAAATGAAATTGTGAAAATATTATTAAACAACATTGTATTCAATCGAATAGTTTTTGAAATGTTGAAAATATAGTTTCACGCAAAAAATAGTTTTTAACCAATACGTGGACTTTCCCAAAATATATCTATCGCTAAAAATTAAAAAAAAAGGAAAAATCAATTCTTCCATTTGTTAACTCGCTCATAGATGTGATTTAAGTTATATTTAAGGTTGTAATTTAAGATTATTAATATACAAACTTCACGTAAACATTTTAAAATGCAATGTAATATTGAATAATTAACTGGCTTTGTTTTGCTCCCAAATTCATATATTATCAAAGAATCAACTTGTCTAAAACAGAGCCTACATTAAAATTGAAAGACAGAGGATTAATACTCTTCAGCTCTGAACTAATCATTTTTAAGATTCAATGTATAAAGTAAATGTCATTTGATAAAAAAAAACTAATTTAAAGTTATATTGGAGCTTAGCTCCAAACTATTGTTATCTTGTCGGAACGGGCTTAATAGTATAGGACATATGATAAAATATTTAAAATTAACTTATTTAACAACAATATAAAATCCATTAGAACTTTGGTTTCAGGTGATCCAATAATCCAATGTGGCAGTGAGAGCCTCTCCATACGCTTCCGCACTCAGGCGGCATTCGAGGGTCATTCTTACGTCAAGGGCCACTACAGGTAATTCCCAAAATCAAAATCTGCGGCAATCAATAACTTCAGCACAAAGCAATGCCGCACTGATGCCACTCTCGAACCTTCTGTGAATCTGACCGTTCCGTACAGTCAATGCGACGTTCTTCGTCAAAGATCGGTTAGCGCAGTTATTTGAGCTAATTAAATAGCGAACAATCGACTTTATAACCTAATAGCCTTGACGAGAAATTATTCTCTATTTAAGGATGAGTAATAGGACACGCGAACTTTTGTGCTAGAAAACTTTTATTATCATTAGTTCAAGGAGGTTTCGGCGAGGGTATAATTGCTGCCAAATTATATGCAGACAATTGTGAAAGAATGTCATATAGAAGGATCTGAACATGAGTTTTAATAATTCTTGACATGCCAAGGACATGGCATGTTTGTTTGAAGCGACAATGGGATTTTGTTTGGCAACTCTGTTAAATCGCATTAGAGGGGTGTTAATTCTGTAAACCCGTTGAGACTAAAGAAGACAAACGAGAAAAAACAAAGAAATACATTGTTGAAAATCAAATCAACTTATTAGCTTCATTTTGAATTTTGAAAAACGCGCCCTTGACCCGATTGAAGAGCCAACGGTTTCACGAAGAAAAACCGAAATAACTACCAAAATCCAATCAAGCATATAAATTTGATTCGTCGTGTTTTTAAATACATGTTATATAATATATACATTATTGCTATATAAGGTTACTCCCTTAATAATAGTTATAATAATGTTACAAATAAACACCTTCTGTCCCAGATAAATGTAATTAAACCGCCAGAAATAGCAAAGCATGAATCCCATTATAAATTAATGAAAATTGAGGAATTGGAACAATTCATTTTTAATTGAATGATTTTCAGAGCAACCCACGTGGCATTATGATAACAACAACTGTTATAATTTCATTCCATCCGGTTTGAAAGCATTTTAATGCATTTACTAATCACATTTTATAGATGTTTATTACGAAAATTGACAAATCGTACAAGGTTCAATGCTTCTATTCAGAAGCCGCTAAGACTGTAACACAACAAATTGATGTCGAGTACGTAATTGACGTGAAACGAGAACCAATTGGGTGAAGAGTATTATAACTTGTGGATTTTTAAGATTGAACAATATTATTAGCGGGATACTCCTTTCAATTTCAACTGAAAGTATTCGGAAATGTTTGATACCGGCTTTTTTCGTAAAACTTTTGTTACGATCAAAGTAACACTAACTTTTGCTAACCATTTTAACCGAACTTTTGACTTATTTTGCAAAAAACGTGAAGATTTTAAAATCATTCTAATTTTTAAAATTTTATATACATTCTAAAGAAAAAAACGAGAAGCTCGGATATTAAGGCAGGATCGATTGTGTATCCGAACCGAATAGTCCGTCAAACATCTTCTCGATTCAAAAAATATAATTTTTTAGATTAAACGAGAAATAACCCAAAATTTGTTTCCTCTATTGAGAAATTTTCTATTGAATTGTGTGGAAAAATGTGGGAATACCTAATCCAGAATTATATCTGATTTATCTGAAGACAGTATTAATACAACAATTGGAAGCCTTATAAAACGAGCTCAGGAAATGTGCCCAAATCTAATATTACGTGAAGATTTTAATATTTTTATAACGTTTTAGAAGAAGCTGACCAATAGGCGTAGACAATTAACGTGAAAGTTTAAAAACAAGAATAAATATACTAATAACTTCCATTTGGCGTGTATTAATGTATAATTGTCAAAATTGGGTTGAAAATGTAGGAAATAATAAAATATAAACTTGTAAAAATCATTTATTAAATAGTTTAAACGTGTCTTACTGATTTACACGTATTAATATCAAATTACTTTACACGTCATTATTACCAGCCCATCTTAAACTATCAAAAAGTCACTATTATTACAGAAATATGCAAAATAATTTATTTGGCGTGAGCACGCCATGTATCCACATCAAAAGTTATTAGTATAATATTTTATATATTTTTAGTTTATAATTATTTTATGGGAATAACTTTCTAAACATTTTAGATTTTATTAGTTATTTTCACTCGGAATTTTGTAAAAAAGTTTAAAAAATCGATTTTGTTCCATTTACACGCATTTGACGTGTCAAATTTCCAAAATTGAAATCTTTGAATATAACGAATCAGAACGCATACTTTAAAAATTTTGCTTTGCTGTGCTAAAATTCTCTCTTACAGACTAATTATAACATCACGTTGAAAGCCATATCTTACAGTACAACACACCAATTGAATTCGTAAACGTGGAAACTTTTGAAAATTTTCTTTAATCTTACAGTTTTCATAAATAATAAGGTTTAAGGTCTTCGCTTCTTTTCCATATAATAGGAGCACGTTAATTTGAAGACACTAATTCACGCCGACTGTTAATAAAACTTCTTTAATCTAAAGTTTCGAAAACTATTTATATTTTAAGAAGAATTTGGGGATACAAACATAAATAAATTTTTGTAAAGCAGAGGGGAAATTTTTAAGACGCGCTTAAATTTCGAAAAATAATTATTTCCAATTTGAGTGCTAATTTTCTTTTTCTATGGTTTTTGCTCAGCTATAATAACTGAGAATATCCTGTTATTGTCAAATTTGATTTTTAACTACTTTTCCGATTCCAATTGACGTTTAGAAGAACAAGTAAAAGCTATAAGAAAAAAATCGAAAATTAAAAACAAAACTATTCGATTCTCATTGGTTCTCGATGAACGCTACTTCAAATCAACAATTTATTATCGATTATAGAATTGGCAAAGAACAAGAAAAGAAGGTATTCGTAATGGTAGGGGATGAACCTTCCACCATTGAGAACGGTACTATCAGGGATCAGAAAGTTCTCCATGAGTGAGTTAGCTTTGACTTTCTATAATCGAATGAACTGTTTTCAGCCCAACCGAAGAACGAATTAACTATAATGTGCCATTACCGGAATGTAATTACAGAGTAGGACCACGAGCAGTTTCGCAAAAAAATGTATTATTCAGGTACTTACGGGTGGAAAAAATGGTGAACCGGTGAAGTTTGCCACAGTTGGCCAAATTGTCTACCACGAATGGTCTTGTGAGCCGATAAACAAGAATGGTGTTTCATCAACATTAAAATAAAATAAATATGGTCTTAATTTCAGAAAAATCGCCATTTTGCGCGACGGTGCATTCCTGCAACGTGAAAGACGAAACAGGCAAGGAAGTTCAATTGTTCGATGAGAATGGATGCGCTGTTGACAAATATTTGATAAACAACTTGGAATATTCAGGAGACCTGACTGGTGGGCAATTATCCCAGGTTTTTCATTCTACAATCGTTTCTACATTAATTATCCCTTTAGGTGTTCAAATTCGCAGACCAACCGTCGGTGTTCTTCCAATGTCAAATACGATTAAGCTTGAAGGATGAAGATGGAGTGTGTCGGGTATTTTTGGCACTGTCAATTGCTCTTAATAATTGCCGGCGTGTTTTAGCGCTCGTCGGATAATTGCCCTGCGGTTCTTCGTGGCAAACGTTCAGCGGATCCGGATGAGAGTGACGTAGACGTGATTTCTCAAAAAATGACTGTATTTGATATTGATGAGCCAATTGGTAAAATGTTTCTGGTGCGGATTTAAAGCTAATATTAAACTGTTCCAGATGCTAACGCGCAAAAGATTCAAAATCAATTATTGAAGTCTCCCGTAACCAGCGATGTTTGTGTATCACCGTCAACCGCGTCAGGACTCGCTGCACTCTTAGCTTCCACCGTCCTAGTAGCTCTTGTATCTGTTGTGCTCATGTGTTTCAAACACCAGACAGTTAAAGTCAAATTAGCGTCATAATTTCCCTCAAACTGTCTTTCCTCAACATTTAAAATATCAGGAATTTTCGACATTTCTTAACTGTATTTTAACCCGCCAATCAGGAGTGCTATTATATGAACTCATTATTTAATCCAACATTCATCCGTTGTGTCTTCTCAATTCTTGCCTTTAACAATTTTTTCTTGCTCTCAATACTTTCACTTTAATAGTTTGTACTTTAATAAAAATGGAAAATATTTTTGCATTAAAATAAAATTTGATGATTATAAGATTTGGGCCAAATTGAATATAAAATATCTCGTTTATGTTATAAATATTTTGTAAATCTAACTGGAGAGTATAATTATTAGAAAAACGGTTCCGTTAGCCATAAATTTCTTATTCTTAGAATTATAGTAACATTAAAAAAATGAAAATTCTTATACAATCTATTATAGATTATAAAATATTTGATAACGTTTTAAAAATTTCAGCGTGACTTTATAAGAATACTTTAAAACGACTTATGGACTCTTTCAGTAGAAAAATTAGAATAAATGGATATTTTTTTGGGGTAAATAAGATGTACAACGTTGAATGAGAATGTAATTTTACCATAGAAAGTGGCAGATCTTAAAAATAGTTCTGACGAAAATAAAAATATTCAATAATCATGAGATATTCAGTGCTCCTTCAATTTCTCGTACATTTTGCGAGACCAAGGGCAGTTGTCACGTAATAGTGAGACTGACCAGTCCGTTCTGCGACTCAAGTCTAGAGACAGCTCACCAAGCGCTCCGTCACTAGGCAATGTTACTCGCCAAGTCAGCGGCTATGGTCACCGATGTACCTTAGAAAGAAAGCTTCAATTAGCGCTTTGCAATAATTTCCATAACCAAATTAATAGTTTCGGTCAAGTCACCAACTGGACACAGGATTCGAAGAAATATTTTCAGCAAAACCGAAGAAGAATCCGTCTAAATAAACGAAATAAAACTCTATGATAAAACCCACAGATTACCTATTTTTATAACAAAATTATATCCATACTATCGTTTTAAATTTTTCAATAATTACTGAAGAATTAAATTACAAATAATTCCTTGTAAAGACGTTACGTTTATTGATTAATATTGATATAAAAACACACATGTAGGTACGAATTTAAAACTCTCAAAAGCTAATTTTTGCGTTTTACCAAGGTCGATTCTGCCTTAACCGCGGAGCAAAAAGGTAATTATAAACAAATAGTCACGGAACCCAATTCGATCATTTTATAGTCAATTCTGACAACATCGAACTTGGTAAAGGATATAAGGAAGTACCGTAAATCACAAAAAGATTATAATTTAGATTAACTGATAATCGTTAAAGAAAGACTTAAATTATCGTTGATCTCCCGTTTGTTCAAAACGATTAATTAGTATTCATAAAGAATTATGAAAATTAATTTCACTGAAAAAGTTTTACAAAAATTTGTTGAAAGTTGATCTCTATTGTTTGACACCTGGCTGTCACAAAACATTTTTTTCTTAAAACATTTTTTGGATGAAAATTTTAATTACTAATCTGAATTTACAACTATTAAACAATCAATATGAAATCCATCCGAGGATGGCGGTAGCTTCTACCTTCCCCGCCTTGGCCGGTCCGTGCTGCTGATCGAGGTTTAAGTCAAGACAACAGTTCCAATGGTGTTCCAAGTATTATCAAGTCTTGTTGGAGGATTTACAGTTTTGAGAATCTTTGCCTCACCCAACTTTATTTTCTTGGCTCCTTCCACTTGTTCTTCTACTTCCCATATTCCTTCCATCACTTCGTTGCGAGCTCGTAACCCTCAACATCCTCCTTGTTGAACCCTCATCGCTGGATTCCGAATACCCCGAAGAAGACAATAACACAATGGCTTATCATGTATGCTATTATAGAATACGTAAGTATATAACCTTTTCTGTATTAAATTAACAATCCTTTAAGATGAAGCAATGATGAAGTGATGATGCGATGGGTTAGTTATCAATGATTATGGTGAATAAAGATATGGATTCGATGATCCAGTGGTAAATATTGCAGTTCATTTAAATTATATTAATATATCTGGTAGAATAGACTTATGGTGGACAACGTGATACAAGGAACCGAGCCTCGAGGTCTAATCTGAGAATGTAATGTCGAAGGTTAGTGTTATTTTAGATTCTCTTTATTATATTTTTATTCATCTTTTAGAAATGGTAAACAGTGTTAGCTTCTGAAATGCCTTGAGTGCGAAAGAATGCCAAAGACTCATGCTTTTCAACAATCAACGAATCGGAAAAAGGTGTGGCTTTACAGGTTTTTTTCACTTAAGTGTTAGTTGTGAACTTACACTTAATAAAACGATGACCGTTTTTCGCTTATTTGGACTACTAGCGACCTAGGACGGACTTAGGCTCGGTACCCTAGGTGGGCTATAAGTTTTGTGCATTTTTTGCTCTACCTTATTATCTTTATATAATGTACCCTTTATTTTACAAACCACTTAGAACCGTATAAAATTCAGTTTAAAATCACAAATTTTTAAATAAAATAGTTAATTAAACTATGGAATTTTCCAAAGACCTGCGCAAAAAGTAAAAAATCTCGAATTATAAAGTGATATTAAAAACGTTGAGTGATAATTGATAAGATATTATAATATATAGTCGTCGCCAAATGCGATTACCACCGCAAAAATATTATTTTTTAATTTAATTTTTATGATTCTTATTATTTTCACGTTTATTCTGCGATTGAAACAACATATAAAACATAAGGTGCGCCACAATTCGAGGTGGTAAACATATTTGGCGACGACTGTCAACTGATAAAAGAGCGGAATATATATTTAAGATTATTCAGTATAATAACAACATTAGTAGCAGAATATATGAATGACTAAGCCATTAATAATTACAAACAAAAAGTTTATATAATGATGACCTTGAAGTCACATCTTCTACGTGTGGTAAAATGGGCTCAAAGTAGCTCTTTGTTGTCGCTGGTGCGACATTCCCGCAACACGAAAGTTTCTAAATTCCTTCGCACCATTGATAAACCAAGCTATGGTTGTTGGATTCTGCTGTCACATTGTATCGAGATTTTTTTGCACTGTCGAACCGTTCGACTTCTTCGGTAACTTGAATATCTTCTCTGCTGCTTCTTCAACATTTTTATCGTTGATTAATTGACGAATCTTCTTTGTCACCATTTTTTCGGACCATTTCCATATCCCCTTTTCCCTTGTGGCTCAAAATCTGGTGGGTCTTAGTCAATCGAATGTTCCTCTGTACATTCCTGGTATTAAACTTCCATTCAACATGCCAGCTTCAAATCGGTGGTTCATTGTTTGTCAACTGATAGAAGAGCTATATATATATATATAAGCACTCCGGTCAAAAAACCGCGAAAAACGTTATCTCTCTTCATTTTATGTATCATTGTCTGCGCGTTAAATTATTTTAAATTATATTTGTTGAAATAAATGATCGTCTATTGTAGAAGAGGAATATAGAAAAACGCAACACACCACAAAAGGCAACGCGCAGAGAAAAATACAAACTCTGAGGTTGGAATTTCGTTTTGACCGAAGTGTATAAGAGTTTATTCAGTATAATATCAACATTAGTAGCAGAATATAGGAATGACTAAGCCATTAACAATAACAAACACAAAGTTATAATGATGAACTTGAAGTCACATTTTCTACATGTGGTCAAATGGGCTCAAAGTAGCTCTTTGTTGTTGCTGGTGCGACAACGGCTATAATTTAAAATTTAAAACAGGATTAAATAAATTATAAACTGAACCTCGAAAGCACACCAATTTATCATGTCGAATCGTTCGTCGCTAACTTCTACGTAAATAATCTAGAATTAAATTCACGGACATGTCCTAGGTCTGTTCCAAAGTTATCCTACAGGCAAAATATTTTTCTGAAATAATAAAGTCAAGTACTTTAACTTAGCTGATCGTACGTATATTATTAAAGTTCAAATTACGCGTGATGAGAGATATAAACTTAGCATTAAGTGTTTAAGAAGATATTTTACATTTATAATAAAAGTGAGGCATTTATTGATTATATTGCTCACTAAAATGTTAAATATTATTTTGAATAAGATATCGATGGAATCACGTTTTAGTCAACGAGAAAACAACGCCTTAAGAACTGCTCGATTTTCTAAGACGGTGTTTTATGACTTGATTAAAGGGCTATACATGTTACGAGTTGAGGAACGTGTTAGCTTAGACACGTGTTTTGAAATCGATTTTAATTTAATCAACTGTTCAAATATCGCCTTAAAAATAGCGGATATTTTTAAGACGATGTTTGAATTGTTGATTAATGGGTTGGCACGTTACGAGTTGAGTAACGTTCTGGCTCAAGTAGGTTAAAATTTAAAAACAACTAATTATCTTATTGAAAATTAATGCAAAATATCTTCTTATTAATAGAGTTGACCACCAAAATTTAGTGTTTTTTTGCTCTAGTAGAAGTACTGAGGTATACGATCAGACTTTAATTAGACTTCGCAGCTCTTTAAAAAATCGCAAAAGTTGGCAATTCCCATGCAAATTCTTAAAGTTTAGTTTTTTTGGTTTAAAAGTAATAAATGTTTTAAATATCATTTTCTTCTTATGAATGGATTTCGTTAAGTTTACCAGGTTGAGGAACAAGTAGCTCAGAAATACGAAACGCCATAGCCTTCCAACTATTGGCTCATACAGGCCAAGCAACCCTTCTTTGTTAATATAACTTGTACTGAATAGAAATTTGTATAGAGATATATATGTATATAGTTGAATGATTAATGAGTTGGTAACTTTTTAAATTTAAACCTTTTTAAGAAGATATTTTACATTTATAAAAATTATTTATACAGTGGGTAACAAATTGGTTACCTCGAAATGTAATATTATTTTGAATGAGATATCGATTGAATCACGTTTTAGTCAATGAGAAAACATCGCCTTAAGAACTGCTCGATTTTCTAAGACGGTGTTTTATGAGTTGATTAAAGGGCTATACACGTTACGAGTTGAGTAACGTGTTAGCTTAGACACGTGTTTTGAAATCGATTTTAATTTAATCAACTATTCAAATATCGCCTTAACAATAGCGGATATTTTTAAGACGATGTTTGAATTGTTGATTAATGGGTTGGCACGTTACGAGTTGAGTAACGTTCTGGCTCAAGTAGGTTAAAATTTAAAAACAACTAATTGTCTTGTAGTTAATGTTTTAGTTAAATGAATGTAAAATATCTTCCTATTACTAGAGTGGGCCACCAGAAGATTTTCTTTGTTAAGATCCTTTTTCTTTTCTCTAATTGTGCTGTAGATTAGTTACTCGATTTGGGTCACTCAGAGTACATGAATATGATCAGATTGTAATGAGAGTTCTAAGCTCTTTTTTAAATCGCAGTTCCCATTCAATTTAAACATTCATGTTTAGAAATTTTCATTTCGTTTAAATATAGTGAATATTTATCATTGTCTTCTTATGAATTTATTTTGTTAAAAACATTCGTTCAATTTGCCTGGTTCCGGAACAAGTAGCTTAGAAAAATGAACAGCGACAAGATTCCAATTATTGGTTCAAACTAGGCCATTCTAACCATTCTTTGTGAATAATTTTTTGAAAAATTTTGTATATTTACCTCTCTAAAGTCATTAATACGATTTGTGCCTGAAAAAAAATTTGAAGTTTTATTCTTACATATATTTATTTTATAGCCTTAATTAATTAATTAGAAACTTATCTAGAAGCCCTATTTAGGAGCCCTGAATATAAACTTTTTGTTCTCTTTTTTAAATTGTATGTAGAAATTATCTTTGTGTTTTCTTCTATGTAATCTTCTTACGTGTATTATACACGTTTTTTAAATCTAAAAGTAAATTGTACAGAAACAATGAACTCTTTAAATTTTAAATGTAACTTTTCCCAAGCTTGAGGCTCTTCCCTTTTTCCTTATTATACCAAGCAAATATTCTAGTAGAAAAACGGAAAATTTGTTTTCTCATCAAAATAATACCAAACGATCACATTAAATGGGAAGGAAAAACACATAGTTTTACTTGTATAATTCCATCACAAAATTACTCTCATATACATATTTATTTTCCGTTTGCTCAATTTTGATGTACCCTTTACCAAATAAAGATAGCGAAAGAGAGGGAAAGTGTAATGTTGTTACTGAAAATAAATTTCATGTAATCCTTTATTAAACAAGATGACACAACCAAAATATTTATTATTATTATTATAATACTTGACTTTACAGTTTAAGCTCAATCGGGTCTCACTTGTCTATCACATGATAAGAGAAGATGATTTGATTAAAGAAAATTTGAAAATTATAATAGAAATAATATTAAACGCTGATTGATCTTATTTACGGCCGAATCGAATGAATTCGAACTTGTTGCGTCTCTTTTCAGCCATTTTCATGTGTTGACCTCCTGTTGTTTTAAACAATTTGAATCAGGTCTGGCTCGCGATTAAAAACTCACCTTCTTGCAATGCTTCGAGTTCTGCAAGGGCGTTGAGCAACTGCACGCTAACCTACAAAGTTTGCAATTATACGCTTTCGGGACGGGGGTAGTAGCTCTCACCTTGTTCAATGCTTCATGACTAGCATCCGAATCGTACATAGCTGGCGACATGATTTCCGGTGCTCCCTTTGATGAATCTAAACGGTTATTCTGTTTTGAGCATATATCCCAACCAGAAACTTACACTTCTGAGAGTACGTGGAAGCTATCAAGAACGTGAGCAGTGCGATCGAAACAAAAGCATTCATTTTTAGCCAACCAAGTAGAGAATTGGACCGTCTAGTCGGGACCAAATTGGTATGAATGAGGAGTAAGTTTGGCTCGCTGGGTGATTCTTGCGAAAGTGGGTGGAGGGATTGAAGCAGGAAGCACGACGGAATTAACCCAAATAGTTTTTGGTGGGAGGAATAATGGGTGAGCTCTGAAAGCTCATCTCAACAAAATGTTGTTTTTTGTCGTCATTGGGCGTGGAACTGCAGACGCAAACAAAGGAATGGAAATGATGAGCCACAAGAAAAGGAGGAGAAGAAGAATCATGCCCAATTAGTCTGTCATTTCTTTTGAATATGGCGGATGGTGTTCCGGCAGATACTATCATTTTCCAGCATGTGAAATGCTTGCCGGGGTCAATTGTTTGTTTGTGGTGGGTGTTTTCCTCTTGATGAAATCATTGTAATGTTGCATTGACACGCCACACAAATACTCCACGCACAAAAGGCGCAAATTGGCTGTCAAAATTTAGCCGGAAGTTGGTTTCAGATTTATGTTTTTTTTTTGCTGCTGGCGGCGGGATTTGATTGAATCTGGTTATTGCATGAGCTTTATTTTAATGTAGAACGGCGGATAGAAATAAGTAAAATTAAAATTGGGGTAGTTTGAATTAATTAGAAGTGGTTTGTTTGAACTTTTTGAACAAGTATAAATCAAATTGAATTGCATTGAATAAATATTATGCAAAGAGTGTAACATAAAACAAGATAATATAAAAATGAGATGGGTTATAGTTCTGTCTTGAATGTTCATAGAAGTTCAGCAATGTTACAATTTCTAACGTAAATTACAGATTGCAAGAAATTTAGAAAGACAAATATGCTTACTATTCCAGATCAATAAATTTGCAGGTTTTGGAAGAGATGGTTGAAAATAAAATAATCCTTTTAATGTTTTTAAAAATATCTGAAAAAATTACAAAAAAGTAAAGAAATTATCAAAAAACAAAGGAAAATGGAATTTATTTTAAATTTAGGAAAATGTTGTATGCATATAGGGAAAGAAAACGAATATCAGAAGACATTTAACATAAGTCAGACAGTAAGAATTAGACATTTACCATTTATTGTGATTAAAATACCTGATAAAGTTTGAAAATATTTCTCGAAACTACTTTCTGCGGAAATTATCATACTAGGGACATGTAACGTATCCCAGCTTATCGAACACTTAAATTTAAGACGCTTTTAGATATTATAAAATCATTTAGCGGTAATTTAAAAAAAATGGTGTACCGGAATCCTAAATTTTTAGTAAAATTCCAGAAAATGGATTTAAATATTTTATAAGATTTAATGAAAGTTACCATATTAATTAATTGATTAATATTTTGTCTAATATGATAAGTAGGAATAGAATCGTGGCCGATCACTACTTTGATCAATATGTGAGATCGTCTTTTTCTAATTATAGTGGACGCAAATTTTTTATTTATACTGAAACATTCATAAATAATAGTAAAATCTCTAATTTTCTGCAAAGTTATTTTTAAAACTAACTTTAGTACTTATTATAACCATTATATGATACTCGCATGAAAAGACAAGTACGTAATGTGTACCCCTTGTTGGACTGCGGTAAATAAAATAAAATATGTTTGTATTTTTGTTATGTATCGCGTGGCATCCCCACGTACGCTATTCGGAAACCATTGATGGATTTAGTATTTAAATAGCCTTCATATGCTTTGTCTTTAATAAATAAAGACATTAAACTGAATCCAAAACAGTGACGATTAAGATATTAACCTGAATTAACTGAAGCTAAAACAAGAGCAGTTCAAGGAGACGCAGAAGAAGCAAGGTATTGAAACAATTAAATTTCTTCGTAACATCGACAGTCATCAGCTCCATCAGCAATCGGATGTAAACGTTTCGATAAGGGCCAGACGCCGACGACACTTTCGACAAGTGGTTCTCTAGGTTTTTGGACACGCTAACCACCGAGGGTCAACCCTTAGATGATCTAACTCGGGCCCGCTTCATTCTCTCTAAGCTTGCTGAATAAGAAAATTTACTGTTTAGAAAATTTTCCCACAGAATCCATCAGAAGAAGCTGCTAATGTTGACCCGACGTCGTTTTGAAGCACCCTCCGTCAAGTTCGAAGGATGTAGCCGCAAGGAGCGTGTCTTGTGAGTGAAAAAAATTCGAAGCCGCGAGATGGACAGCTTAGTGTCTACTATGGACAATTGGTCTCTGCTGAAATTTTTCGAATTTGTACAAACCGAGATTTCGAAGATAGTCCCAGAATTACCTTGACGCAGCTCACTTACATGTTTGACGACAGAAACATTGATGCCGAGTTCATGCCTACTGGAACCGATACGAGTGCCGTTTACCACCCGAAGAAGACATATGCTCCGCATCTTATTTTCTCAATCGGTCTTCCACGACTTCCACCGCCTTCATACAACCCAGCGTCGCCGTGTATCCAATGTGGAAGAGCAGGATATCCCTGGAATCCTCAGTATTTCGATATTGCAAGAAGATCGCACAACTTGCATTGTTTGACCAATTTTGAAATAATTAGTCTGCGTGGAAATTTGTAAAATATCACATTTAAGGCTTATAATCCTGTTTTCAAAATTAAAATTTTCAATTAATTTTTGTGCAACGATGACAATTTTAATCGTTAGTTGTATCGGTTATTTGGCTTTACGTACCACGGAGTCGTATTCTGCGATTTTTTGCACGACGAGCGGTTAAATCGACTAAATTATCCAGAATTTAATTGTAGGGTTATTTCAATTCATAAAATGCAAAAAATCTGATTTTGCTCACCTTACCTGAAAACAAAATGCTAACCTGAATTAGCGTTTCACGTTTCTACTACTTATTTTAAAACGCATTTTTCC
The DNA here is from genome assembly GCA_963931815.1 of Caenorhabditis plicata. Taxonomy (NCBI): domain Eukaryota; kingdom Metazoa; phylum Nematoda; class Chromadorea; order Rhabditida; family Rhabditidae; genus Caenorhabditis; species Caenorhabditis plicata. The sequence continues at coordinate 3,974,036 of OZ007493.1, read as the reverse complement.
TTGATATTTTTTTTCTCAAAATAGATTTGAGTTACTTGAGTTTTTAGTTATTCAAAAAATTAGTTTCAATTTATTGAAATGAAGCAATTAAACTCAACAACTTTCCTCATTTATTATTGCAAGCGAGATTCCCTATTTGCAAAAAAAGAACATTCGATTTATTGCTCATTCCTCAGCTCGATTGATATTCAAACGAAATAAATTATACATGCAACATAATGAGAGTAGTCTTTCTCTTAAATATTATACATAGTTTTAAGTGAAATATAAAAGATTAACAAGCAATATTTATAAATAGATGAATACAAATGTTTTCAATATTCCCACGTTTTTCATTCAAATAAATTAATCTTTGGATGATAATTGAGCTAAGGTATCATATTCTCATGCTTCGTCGGATTTGGTGCAATAAAAGTATTTCAATCTTTTGACGAATCTTTTTTGCATTAATAATATCAAGGTTGGCTGTTTCATAAAAGCTTTAAAGGAACAGTTATAAATTGAAATAGAATGGAATGGCTTTATTGGATATTTTGAACGGTTTAAATAAGAAATTCCTAGTTAAATGGTTATATAATGGTTTAAAATTATAATTTTAAATTTATAAATAATTAACTAACCTTCAATGACACAAAGTGCACACTTATGTGGATATTCTTATCTAGTGACAGTGAATTTGTTCTAAGGCACGTTAAATTATAATTAGATTTCATAATAATGAGCACATGTTAACTTTTTCCCGTTTCGTGAACACTTCAGCAACATTATAAACTATATATGATATCGCTTATCTTACTATATCTGAGTATTTTTTCTGAGCTTTCAGTTAAATTATAGACAGACATAAAATTTACGCTAAATGAACGTGGAAACGTGATAACCGCCATGCTACTTAAATCTTACATTTTTTTTATAAATTTAAAGCGTCGAGGGCATTTTAAGGAAATCCTGTGAAATTTATGCAAAAATTAGTTTGTTGCTTGCAAGTTGATATATCGCTAAATTTTTATTTTCATTTGGCGAGTTTAAACTACATAATAATCGCCTATTTTGTAATATACTATCTTTTCAAAGCTTCTAATCAAAATTTTACATTAGGCATGACGTATACAATATTAGAGTGAAATATATTGTTTCTTACTGCTTCTACATCGATATTTAAGAAGTAGTTGTTACTCATGTTTAATTTTTTCAACAGAATAAAATAATTCTCCGAAATTTATATATAAATTCGAAAATGTACTGCTATTTGAAATGGAATAACACAATTATTTTTAAAATCATCTCTTTAAAAGTTGAAATTTTTAAATAAATACAAACCAAATAGTACCGACAAGATTATTGATGCAATATTAAATAGTGCCGATGAATTTTTAAACGTGAAACTACTATTTTCTAATTTTAGTATATTTACAAAGGGTATTAGGTGTTTAATAAAAATTTATTCTTTACGTGGACACTGAATCTGAAAACAAAATTGTTCTCTCAACTAACTTAAATCTCACTACCAAATAGAAAGGAATAAAATTTATGGAAATCTGCTAAAAAGGTGTAGGAATTATTTATAAGAAAAACTTACTCTAATTAAATTAAAGAAACATAATAAACGCCACAATAACTCGGAAAGAAAGTGGAAAGACGACTTTGCCCCGAACGGCTTTATTCCTGCAAAGCTGATTATAAAAGAGTTTATGGTGTGTTTCGCGTTCCGAAGAGAAGGTATTGTCTCTCTCAGTGTTGACGGGCAATTGATAAATCGACTAAATGTTCTAATGAATTTCAAAATCGCTTTGTTTTGATTGTTTTGTAATTAGTAAATGTTTTATTACACTAGGACCTAGATGGCTTCCCGTCGAGACAAACTAGACACCGCTTATCTGGACGCCAAGATTAATAGGTTTTGCACTTGAGCGAAGTACCCGCGCGCAGTTGAGATGCTAGCACCTACACTAACTCTTTAGATACCCGTGTCGAATTGTAGTTGAGCGGTATATATATATATATATAATATTATTTAAAAAAATATATGAGTTTTAGAATCAGTTAATAACCACTTTAAGAATAATAAAATACATGGTTTGTATAGTGATGACCAAATAACGATTTTCCGATTTTTAAACTTATCTGAGATTGAAATAGGCTTTCCTTAAACTATACAAAATATTAATAAATTTCCAAAAAATAGTTTTGAGCACGTTTCCTGAGCTCATTTTATTACCATACCAGCTGGTGTTCATATTCTGCATTATTATCCATGGTAAAGTAAAATGGATGACTCATTTAACAAAGTACACCCCTATTCTCCAACATAATTTAAGGGTATATGAATTGTTTGACTTAAAATAACTAAAATAAAATTGAAAATGTTCTGAAAAGTCCACGCAGAATTTGGTTAAATCACATAAAATCAACATTTTCTGGTGGCGTGTACATGAGCTCATAGTAGCTTTTCGTTCCCTGTATTTTTTATTGTATTATAATTATGATTATTTTGAAGTTGAATAAAGCTCTCAGCAAGAGTTAGATTTTCTGAGTTCATGCTAGTGTTCTGCAGGAAACCAGACATGCATCGAGCAGTCAAGAAGGCACGCTTTCTAGAAAGTAACATTGAACTTATCGAGTTAACTTTTTATTTCTTCGAATTGGATTCGCCGAAGAATCCTCAAATATTTTTGGTTATACTAGTAGGGGAAATGTATCAACATCTAAAGAAAATTATCAACATCTGCGATGTCTGATAAAGTATGAGGTTCGTTGGATTTATTCCATGTCAGCAGTAAACTATTAAATATTACTTTTTTATTTAGTTACGATTTATGTAGTTTGGAAGTGGCTCTAAGTAAAAAAATACGAACATGTTCTCGGAAATTTTTAAATTGTTTTGTTATCATAGTTCTAAAATATTCGCATTAAGTTTCGCCAAATTCAGAGTCCGTTTCAGATATTCCCTTCGGCGGTTTGCAAAATTGTTTGCTCTCTGTGCGATCTCCATTTGTTTATTATTTTAAATGTTTTTCCTTTTAATTAAGATATTTATTGTTTAAGAAGTATTTTACGCACAAGTGAAATTTTCAGTTTATGAAATATTTATTTGACACAGCAGTCAAAGTGAATATATCCATAGGGGTTTTGGCTAAGCTTAAGGTGGTATTTTAAAATACCTTATTTCTAATTCATGTCGATAGTCTAAACAAATAATCACGATTTTGGCTGCAACAGTTGGATGACATTAAATCTAGATTTATAAGTCGTGAGACGAACAAAACTTTTAGTCAACGTTAATGTCCGACATCTTCAACCTTAACAAAGTTTCAAAAATCTATCATCTTGGATAAGATTTGAAATGTTCATTTGAAAGGGACCACACCAAAAAGTTTAAGTGAAAATCTTGAACCTTGTCGTTTCCTATAATAGTCTCTAATTTTAAAGTTTGACGCAACATGAAAAGTGCATTTTTATTAAATAATATTAATTACCACACAAACCGCGGACGATCCATTTTGCCTGTCAGTCTTCGTTCGGCCGATAAAAATGAATATAGGCAATCGACAGAAACTATATTGTTTAATATTGAATAGTATAACTTTAAATGTTAATGATAAATTAATTGAAGAACCTAAAAATAAGAAAAACGATCGACCGGCAATGCGGGATTGTTTTTTGTGTGTGTCATCACTCTTACCGTCGGTTTCTAGTGATTACGACGTAAAATCAAGGTAATACCGGTAAAACGTCTGTTAACGAGTTGTTTAAAAAAATTGGAGTTTTAAGTCAGTTTCAAGTCACACCTCAATTGTCTGAAAACCCATATTTTTATAGAATTGGGGAATTTTTCACGTAAGCAAATGACATCTTAACCGTTATGGGGATTAAGGTTCCATTTTTTAAACATTATTATTTATAGCGTGAAAATATTGGTTTAATATTATATGACATAGCGAATGCCCTTTTCACGCAATTTTTTTTAATAACTCACATGATAAAAAATGACTCCGTTCGATCAAATTTTTCAGTAGAATGATCCCTAGTGCACACCAAATGAATCGTTTAAAATGAGAACTTAGAAAACATACTCAGATATAGTTTTGCGACATAAGAAGCGTTTAGAGTGTGCGGCGTGAAGAATTTATGTTAAAAGTATTTAACGTATCACACGAGTAGGCTTATAATAATTATTTAGATATTAGGAAATGTTAATTTCCAATTCGCATGCTTGGCGTGCACCAGCTTTTAAACTTATGGGTACATGGGAAATGGTTGGATGTAATTATGCTCTTATGAAAATAAACTGTCGGGAATGAATAAGTGGTGTGTTATTTGTAGTGCAGCTCCCAATTATACAACTATTGTGCCAATTAAAATATGCGAATTTAGGTGAATGCGGGATTCACAAGTTATTCTGAAGAAAATAATTAAAGAGGAATCACATTTTGTAAATATATTAAGCATCTAACTTTTTTTTAAATTAGAACCAAATAGAAAATATTATTATACTGCAACGCGTAATTTATTTTGACGTTCTTCTAAAGTCTAAAGAATTGTGAAAGATCAACTAAAAAGGCACCGGAAGGCATGAAAATGCATTTATCAAACAATAGTAAAATACAATTCCTCAATTAAACCCTAATTCATTGTTTCCTGCTCATCGAACCGAAATCCCGCATAGAATTTAACCTACAAAAAGTGGGCCGAAAAAGCAGAAGCAGTAGCAGAAAGAATGAATCTCGATAAAATTGCCTTTATTATTCGACGACGACGACAATCACAAATAGTTATAATGATTCGTATGTCGAGTATGAGTAAATCGTTTATTAAAACACACTCAATTATTAGCTCATTTTTATTCTGTATCCTATTTCATTTTGTTGCCTTTTTTAAACGTGCCCGCTATCAACAATTCAGCAAATGATACAAATTTGTGCATTCAGATGATTTTTTTCTGCGTTAATTTTTTTTGAACAATTGTTATTAGCTTTGTTAATTATTTTTGCCAGCCAGTCTGCGGTTATATAAAATCGACATCATCATCATTATGAATTCACCGTTTTTTGCTGAAAATATCAGTTTTTTTTTTGAGAAAAATTGTTTTGTACGAAATGTTGATCGCGAAAATTTGAAAGACAAATTGAATGCATTTGTCGTTTCTTGCTTTTCGTTTGTTGAAAGTTGTAAAAATGTATAACAACAAACAAGCTCATTTTATGCGGATTTAAGTACATTAAGATAGTTTCCATTTCTTATTTATCCCATTATTTTGCCCTAAAAGTGGAAAAAAGTTCAAATTGTAATTTGCTTACTTGAATGGAATAATAATAATATTATTATTTATTCTTCAAATGAAAGAAAGTAAATAAAGAGTGTGAAAATTGTTTTCGATTACCCACAAAGACAAATCAAAAAGTGAGTCGAGAACGGTTGGATGAGCATAAAACTCATCCACAATGCTTGGTTTTTTGATCAATGCATCTTTTATAAAATTTATATTCTCATGTCCACCTCGGAACTTTTTTTTTTACCAAATGTTTGCTATTTTTTTCCAAAATATTGAATTAAATCCGCTTCTCAACAACTCCAATTACTGCTCATTGACATTGTCGGTTTTTCATTGTTTCTACTATTATTTTGGCGCACGCGAACTCACGCACAATATGGGTGGAGCTCGCTGACAACTACATATTGGATTGTCGCAAATCATTCCGAATTAGAGCAAGACAAACGCGGGTGGCTCACACACAAACACACACATACACTCGCATAGCTCATCAAGACCGCCCATTTCCGTTTGCCTAAAACATTATCGGTACAAGAAGAAAGACGTCGTCGACAAATTTTCAAGCCCGTCACCTCCCATACAAACAAACAAACGAGCAAGCAAATTTCGTGTTGTTTTGTTTTTATTCGCTCTAAGAAGACGTTCGAGCAGTAGAACGACAACTGCCTTATATAGATAATTAACCTTGTCACGAACAAATACATTTTGTGCTTTTTTAACGTACGAATATTAATTTCATCTATCGACGGAGCACGCCAACTGTTATTCCATTTTTACAATATTTCTATTATTATTATTATTATTATTCAACTCTTTTATTGTCATCCCATTGGCTCAAGTGGAAGTAATAATAATAAAAATAAAAAAGTTACGATGAGCACCGAACAAGAGGTATTTTTGCAAGCGTTTTATTTTATTTATGTTTTTGAATTTTAAATATATTGGCTATAAAATAGTTTAAATCCTGACATCATGTATAGCAGGAAGTTGGAGCAAAACCATACGAGCTTATTATTAATTCGAAGTTTCTTTGGTCTTCTTCAATAGGGAATCATTCTCTCTTTTTATTGTTATTAGTAGCTCATTGTTTGTTTGCTTTATTTTGGTCGGAAAAAGAGAATTGTTGGAATGACTGAAAGTTAAAAGATCGGACTCAAGGGATAATGAGTATAGTTAAGTGATCTTGTGCCACTAATTGAGCCGCTTCTATTTTTTTTTTGCTCAATGGATTAAATAAGAAATTGTGTCTATCATTTCTTGAATTTTGCTAGCCAAACAATTGGATGGCGATATAAATTTTTTGAAAATGGAATTTATTCAAACCACAGAATATTAAATGAAACATACATAGATCCTACTAATTTTTTCCTTGTTCGTGATTGTTTTCGTATATGGTCGTCCTTTGTGAATTAATTTCGGCTGTTCCGTGTTCAATAGTGGAACGTTTCAGCTCATCCAGTCAATTGTGTATTCCATCGTTATTTCTCATAGAGCAAACATCGAATAACTGGGTGACGACTGGTAATATTCCAAATTATATACATAGGATATTTCATGTAATTGGTTGAATATTAATATAGTACTTTTTTATAAATAAACAAGGAATACAGCAAACAATCAAAAAAAGTACTTTCACAGTTAAAAGTTTACATTAATTAATAATTCATATAAAAATGATTATTCCTGGGGCTTGAAATGTTTTTTTTTCTCGTCTTTCTTTCCTTTCACGGGTATCCAAGCTCAACTATTTTTTTTATTGATTTTATAAAGAATTTTTAATTTTCCTATTTTCATTATGTTTTTTGTTATTCGTAAGTCAAAACAATAGTAATGTTTAGCTGGTATAAGGACTGAGCATCAGATCAATTCTATTTTCCCCTATTTTTTTATTAACGTTTAATGGATTAATAAGAGTAAGTAACAAGTTTTTTGTTGTTAAAGATATATTATTTGAAAACTTGTTAGACAGATTTATGGCTTTATTTTTTTATGGTTTACATTATAACGGACGTAACTATTGAAACGGTTCAGATGCTTAATTTAAATAAATAGGACAGTTCTCGAAACTCGTCTGGATTTGTTTATGCTTATTAACACTAAAAACATAGTGTTATTTGTTTGTTTGTTGTTCTAACAAGGGATAAAAAGAAATGGGTGACTATAAAACAAAAAATTTTCGGCTCGAACGGCTCACTTACTTACACGTGACAATGATTGGCTGGGAACGCCCCTTGCTTTAAGACAATTTAAAGTCAACTTATATTATTAAACTCTTGAATTTTTAAATAATCTTAGATGGGTCTTTGTTCTATATTGGAGTCCGTGGTTGGGTTGTGAGCTGAGATCAATTAAACTCAATTATTGCCTCAGAATGGGGTATTTGTTACTTTGCAAATTCAATTCATTTCCATGTTAGATGTATTTAATCGAATTATTATCCTTATTGTTTCTTATTCTATTGAGCACCAAAAGACGACCATCTGAAACATATTCCTCTTATAATTGAATCGTATTTTTCGGTTGTATTATATATTATATTATATTCGTTGTTCAGATAGATTTGTGTAGCAATCACGAGTAACTGCAAATGAATGCCGCCGGCTCGAATAGTTTCCAGGTTGGGAGATGACATGTAAACGGAAGCGTGTTGTTTACAGTCGTATTTATTTTCTAATAAAGGATAATGTTGGGTGTCTGGAATAGAAAATGAGATATTATTAAAAAGGAATGATTCATAATGTTATTCAGTTGTACAACAAACGAGTCAAGCTGATTTTGTTTTGTTAAGCTGACAAAACAAGCTCTACGCGATTCCCACGATCGCCTTTCGCCCAAGGCATTTCTTGCCATTGCAAAAGTGGACATGAGAATTCCCAAAGAGTTTCATTATTCAATCACGAGCTGAAAATGCTATTTCGTTGTTTGGCGTGCCCATTAAATATAAACAAATTGTGTTGGAGCCAAGCGAAAGTGTTAACTAACTGGGAATTCGTCATTGTCTCTTTTTGTAGAATCGTGAGGAGTTCTGTGTTGAGCTGCAACTTGATTCCAGACTCGAGTTTGCAATAATATGAATAAATATTATTTTAAAGACGTCATTTTTTGGTGAATTATTCAGGATGATGAAAGCTTATATATATATATATATAAATTTTGTTTCTTTCACAAATGTTTTACCTAAAAAAAATATATATATTTTAGCATAATTTGTGATCTATTAAGTAGAATGACTATATATTTATCAATTTGTATGTATAATTTTATAATCTTGTTAAATGATGCTCTCATTTACAATTAAAACCGGAAGTTTGTATTATATATTTTGATAGAACGTCTCATTTGGTTTATATTTATTATTATTATTATTATCATATTTAGTATGAATCTTAAATTAACTGATAATTATTTGAATGAAAATTTTAAGGTTTGAGTGTCAGATTTTTTTTAATATAAAAATAACTATTTATTTCTTGAATTTGGTTTGGTTTTGTTTTTCCTCCTGAGATTTTTTTTCGTGTATGTGAAACAAATTGTAATAACAATAATAATGGTAATAATAATCAAAATATTAATTCCAAAATAATCATAGATTTCTTATGTAACTTGATATTTATAAATAAGCATACAAATTTTGCCAAAGAATATTCATACTACTTGATATATTTTTTTTAGTCTTTTACCTGTGTGTGAGTGTGTGCCGGCTATTTGGAGATTATTCCTTTCGCAAGTATCAAATTTCCATTTAGTAAAAGAATATCATTTTTAAACGATGTTTTGACGCATTTCTGTTTGGATTTTAGCGCTTGGTCTGAAATTGAGACGGATATATCACGTTCGTTAGAAAACAAATTGTTTCCATCTTCCATTTTTCTTTCAAATTCTTAGTAAGGGATTTCTATTGAAATATCGCATGATGTATGTCAATATGCAGAAATAATCAATTAGCACATTATTGAAATAGAATTTGGGCAATTGCAATCATTGTTGTACTCTGTGGAGCTCAATTGCAAAGTTTTTTTCCACGTCAAGTTCGAATTTAGTATTCATAGGACCTCTTTGAGCACAATAGACGTATTGTGGACACTATTTTGTATGCAACCAAAAATAAACTTGTTTGCAGCGATTTTTGTGTCAAATTTAATATTCATTTCATAAAAAATTGGCGCCAGGTTTTGCTCGGAAACGATTTATTCATTCGTCATTTCTGATTTAGTTGATTTGGTTGACATCAGAGCTATTCTATTTTGAGCTATTCGCTCTTTCGTTGATCATCCAGCTCATCTTCACATGTTGGTCATAATTGTAGGTTTGACTTGTTTGTGTCTTTTAAAGTGCGAGCATTTTCTTACAATCAAATTATGATCAAAGATTCGATTAAAGATTCGTCTTTTTTTCGCGCCAAGTTATCCTAAAATAAACCAGGGACTCAAGATATAGTACGCTCATTGATGATTAAACAAAATGAAGTTTGGCATTTGCTGTTGGCCACGACCAAGCGAATTGCGATAGGCACACAAAAACTCGGCAGCGCCGAAATGATTTGTTTTAAGATGATGTTGCTTCTTTCTTGCCATTCGATTCACATTATGCACACATATGTGCACAAGTTTATTTTTGGGTTTCATGTTTATTCGGTTTTATTGTGTTATCTCCCATTGTTTAATGGCATTGCTTCCCTTCAAAATAATTTGGTTTTAAGTGAGACTTGAGAGCATACCAGTCATGAGTGGGAGAAAATGCTCGAACAAGTGTGAGCATTGTCATTTCTATAATAAGCAAAGTTTGTCTCCCCCATCAGATTCCTCCTTAATTTGTTGTTCGCCCATTTGATGAAGTCTTTGTTTTTTAAGTGTTTAAAAAGACCAAAAATCTGTTCAATAGTGTTAGGCCAGCAATTTTTGTACTCCAATTTTTAGTCGTCAGTATTTGGACACCCATATTTTATTAGTGGGTCTTGAAATTTAATATCGAAGTTTATTTCTCAAATATATCTCTCTCAGAGTTGCAATAGTATTTATTGCCGTTTAGTATATGATAAGCATTTTTTGCGGTTATATTATGAAGGTAAAAGTTGAATTCAGCTCTACAGAACATTTTTTAAAAAATTTATAGATAGATTATATCTCGAGTAGATTCTCCTTTAATTGTAAGGTTCTCCATTGACATATTAAAAAGGATTTCGGCTATTTTAAACCGATTGAATGATGCAAACTAGGATTTGTAGTTTACATGTGAAAATTTTTTTAAAAATTGTATACAAGTTTTTAATACGATAAGTTATATTAATGTATTAATGTAATGTATTAAATATAAATGTATCTAAATGCTGTAACACTCCACTGACACGGCAAAAGCTATTCCCTTTACGTTTTGATTAAATTTATTATTTGTGTTTAACTTGCCTTAACGTTCAAAAAGAAATAACTTAAATAAAAATTGAAAATTGAAAAAAATGCAATTTTTGCACGGTTTTTGCAAGATGCGCAATAAGCGTGGAAGTTTTTTAGTTACTTCCCCTAGTATGTTTAATATTTGAGAGCATTTGGGAGATTTTTCGCGGTTTCAGCTAAATTTTATATCTTAAAAACGAAAATTTTCCAAAAAATACAAAACTGACGGGGACCAACATAATATATTAAGTTATAAGTTAATATTCTCATTCTAATAAAAAATACTTTAAAACTTTCCTTAAGTTATATGAAAATCTCGCTTGATTCAGTAATCATTAGATTATTCGAATCGAAAGCTTTATTATTATTTGCATGTCACTATAATATTTTAATATTCTTGGGGCGGTTATAATCTTAAATCCTTTTCAATAAAAACTGTTAGAAACTGTTAATTGTAGCACGTCAATTGAATTTCTAAAAGCACAACCTCAGAAAAACTTTATAATCTAAAATGTTATCAAACTAATAAGATTTTTATTTAGTTTACGACAAATATGAAGAAGTTACAAGAAAAACATGTATATAACACTTTTAAATTTAGAGCAAACCCTTTAATATAGTTTTTTCTTTTGGTATATTGTATTTAGGTCCATTTAGGCTTATTTTAGCTTGAAATAGACTAATACAACTTTTTAAATTATAATTACTTATAAAATAGTTTAAGCTGTATCAGACAATTCGGTAAGCATAATATTAGTTCACAAATGATTACTAACGACGTTACTCTGTCATCGTCATATAAATAATTTAATCCAATAAACAAAATTTCAAAAAAAATAGCTCTCAAACAACCACGTACTCGAGACGATAGAGAAAATTAGCGTGCAAATATTAAGATCAACAACTAATCTCATAATTAATCTATCTTCCAAGTCTACTAATGTGCAAAGATGTTCGAACAAAAGTCAGTGACTCATAAGTTTTCTGCCTTAGAAGATGGTAATATCTTATTGTTATTTCTATACGGGATATTTAGTGAATACGCTTGTTAATCAAACATATGTATATATAATTTTTGTTTTTTTTTAATAAATGAAATTATAACGAAAGAAGTGACGAATTGTTTTGCTTTAATTTTAGTTCTGTAAGTAGGTAAGGAATATTTTCTTTCTATATCATACCGTATATTATGGTTTATAGAATAGTTAAATATAAAATTCTCCATTAAATGTATTTCTGTAGGCTTACTAAAATCTGATCAAATCTAATATAGTCGTCGCCAAATGCGATTACCACCGCAAAGTGTGGCACACTTTTTAAATATTATTTTTTCTTTTAATTTTCATGATTATTTTCTTGTTTATGCTCGTTCTATACTGTTATAGCTTAAATAAATTGAAGAATATGTTTTAGATGTTGTTGTTTTCAATCTATAAATGTGGAAAATAATAATAATCATAAAAATGAAATGAAAAAATAATATTTAAAAAAGTGCGCCACACTTTGCGGCGGTAATCGCATTTGGCGACGACTATAAATATTTTTAAAACTGACAATGTTTTAAATTTTGAATGGTTCCCGATTGAAAAGAGCTTTCACAGTCCAAGAGGAGTTGTATTTTATAATCGGAAATTGCTCCCGTCGCAAAATAAGATACGCTTCCGAAAAAATCAGAGTACTATTTTTTGAGAAATTATTTCCTTAAACTTCAATGGATTAATTAATGTAGAGAATTGAATAATTAATGTTATGTTTTTAAGTTCTCGAAGTTTTACTTGGATATTTATTTAAGTGAAAACCATCAAGTGGATAGTATAATACTGAAGAGCTAGGATATGACGCTAACTAAGGCTAAGTCTATATTCTAATCGTTATAGACTAACGTATGAAAAGATTATGATATATATATATATATATATAGTCGTCGCCAAATACGATTACCACCTCAAATTGTGGCGCACCTTTTAAATCTGATTTTTTCATTTAATTTTCATGATTATTTTCTTGTTTATGCGCGTTTTAAACTGTTTTTGCTTAAATAAATTTAATAATATGTTTTAGATGTTGCTTCAATCGTGGAATAAATGTGGAAAATAATACTAATCATAAAAATTAAAAGAAAAGGTAATATTTAAAAAAGTGCGTCACATTTTGCGGTAGTAATCGCATTTTGCGACGACAAACATTACGGAAATATTCAAGAAACTATTAAAGTGTGCGGTTTAGCTCTTAGCTTGAATTTCCCTCATAACAAATCGAACAAGCTCGGTCAAATCGAACAAGCTCGGTTCGAACAAGCTCGGTTAGAAAAAAATCGAACTCATATGGATTTTTATAATTATTAATAACGTATACCGAAATTAATTGGTCTTGGTTATATTCCCTGATCTTATTTTCAGATGGGAGCAGTTTTAGCACTTTTAACACTTTTTTAATAACATAATAACGGTTTTGTCTGTTATAGGTTAATGAGATAGAGAGTTTTAAGATATATGGGTAAAATCCTAGAAAAATTATGTTGTTTTGGAACATTTTAACCTTAAAAAATCCTAAATACCCAATCCTAATTTTGTTTTCACTCTAACTCTCAGAATTATCTGAACATTGCAGGCCCAAAATGTCCAAAGAGGTATTTAAAAAATTTCATTAAAAATAAAAACAGTTTAAGGTGTTAAAAAGAAATAAAAGAATTTTAAAAGAAAGTTTAAAAAGAATAAAGAAAATGCATTATTTGTTAGCATTATTTATGGCTAATCGGACATAAGGCTAAATAACTGATGTTCGGCTCAGAAATATAAATCTACATTTACTCATATAATTTAATCATATATAACAGAGATGACCGAAATTCGGGATTCCGGGCATTTTTCGATTCCAATCCGAAATTCAAAATCTCGCATTCCGCCCATCTGTGATATATAGACTTAGTCACTTTAAATAATAAAAAGAAAGTTGAAAATTTTCGAAAAACTCCACGCGGAAAGTGTAATTTACATTTGTGGGTGATGTGTCTTAGACGTGAAGCATGATAACTGGAACAGTTAATAGTTAGTTACTAAGCCAAATGATAAAGACACCGCGACATTTCTGTTAATAGGGATGATTTTTGTTAAGAAATTAAGAATTTGCAAAATTTACACTTAAATTGATGTGCATGATGCTCAAATTCTACTTTGTATGAAGATTATTCCTGCCTGCGATATATTGAGAAGTAAAAAGTTGAAGATAATAATCTTTTTTAATAAATCGTAAAGAAACATGTCGGAGACAGAATATTTAAAATTATTATATTTATAATTATTTTTTTAATAGGCGCAAATACATTTTAACACGTGGAACACGTCAACTGAATTGTTTGAACGTTTTAGATCATATTACAGAACATCACGGGAACTTATCAATTTCACTTTTTGGAAATTTTAATGATATGTATGAAATATGTATCATTGATATTATTAATTTAGGTGTTCTAAAATGAATCGCGGTCTAGCCATCCTAGTTGTGGTGCGTGGAAGTTAGATTAAATGATGTTGGTTTACGAGTTATTTAACTTATTTTATAACTTTCAGCGACTTTCAGCGTGTTTGTTTAGAGATTATGTTGAAAACAATTTAAATTCTGCCTATATACTTTTTAAAACAATCCAACTTTTAGAGAATTCCAACTGTATCACAAATAGATACTATAGAAGATTAAAACAACAAAATTATGTAGATTTATAAAGCTCTCAAATACACAAATTTTCAGGAAATGGTGTTACGAGCCATTGACTCGATCCGCGACAGTGTCATAAATGCGTCAGCTCCAACAACATTATCATCAATAGAGGTGCCGGTGACTTCAATTCACTCCAAGTCGAATGTCATCCCAACAGTAGAGCTCGTTTTAGGAACTATTACATATCTAGTAGCTATTTTGCAAACATTTACGAACCAAATATCGAGTTGCAGGTTATTATAGCAATGACAGTGGTTGGCAACACCCTGGTAGTTGTGGCTGTATTTAACTATAGGCCGCTTAAAAAGGTGCAAAACTATTTCCTAGTGTCACTGGCGGCGTCAGATCTCGCGGTGGCGATATTCGTAATGCCACTGCATGTGGTCACCTTCTTGGCAGGTTCGTTATTTGAATACGTAGAAGCAAAGCACAATTCATAGGAAAACATGTGTTTAGTAACACAATCAAGGCAATTAGCATGAATAGTAAAATTCGGCTTGAAAAATTGCTCTCATCATCAACTCTCGTTGTTTGTTATTTTTTTTTTGTTTTTTTTTTGTGTGCTTTTCTCATCCGCCGAATTGGCACAATTTAGAGTCAATGGAAAATGTTAATGCAATAATGATTTGTTAGTAGACTAGTTGATAATGAGGGATTTGTAGGTGGTAAATGGTTGCTCGGCGCCGCTGTATGCCAGTTCTTCACCACTGCTGATATCCTACTATGCACGTCGTCGATTTTGAATCTATGTGCTATTGCGATTGATAGGTAATAAAATGTTAATTGCGACATTAAAAGCGATCTATTAAGGTATTGGGCGATCCATGATCCCATAAATTATGCTCAGAAAAGGACGCCGAAATTTGTCTGTGTTATTATTGTAGTGGTAAGGTTTTAATAATATCGAAATATTATTTTTATTATTTTGTTTTTGTTGGGGTTTTTCCGCATTCTATTGTCGAGCAATTAATAAAGAGCACTTGAGACGCATTTTAGAGATGTTATCCAAAATAGATTAAGGGACCGGTGATGGGAAAATAGTGTGGAAGGGAATTTCAACCAAGGGAACTTCTTAAAAAACATTGGAAAACTAGAATCAACACGAAATCTACCCGATTTCAGGTATGGGTTCTGTCTGTTTTCATATCAGTGCCACCCATCATCGGATGGAACAATTGGAGTGACGACACGCTCAATGACAGCTGCAGCCTGTCATCAGAAAAGTGAGCCGCGCACTTTATCCATCACCACCGAAATAATTACAGAGCTTTTGTTGTCTACTCAGCGTCTGGCTCATTCTTCCTTCCATTACTGGTGATGATAGTAGTGTATGTTAAAATATTCCTAAGTGCACGTCAACGCATTCGTACCAATCGAGGTTTGTTACTATTCTTGGCTCGGCAAACAAAAACAAAACCCAGAAAATGAATGATTAGCTTCTTCGATGAAGATGGGGAGGGGGATAAATAGATTAACACTATTTCGGAAACAAATTGGGTTTTCATTAGGGATTTAAAGTAGAAGAGCACGTGGAAAGCACTTAACAGTTTTCGATTCAGGTCGAAGTGCTCTCATGAGGATTCAAAACGCCGATGGAGATGATGATCGCAAAATGTCGCTGAAGAGCGCGTCCGTAGAATCGGCGAGGACGTCGAGTCGGGTAGGAGAAAAGACGCCATTAATGATCGCCGATGGTCATACGACTATAACGACATTAGCAACACATTCTGTTAGTTATTCTCATCGGATGACTGTATGCACAATCACGTTGCACAACAATTCCACTTTCCTTTTTAAATGGAATATTCCCTTTTTATAATCTATTTTTTTTTAATGAAACCGCATGAAGGAGCTTTTATGATGAATGACATGGCATAATGGTTAAGAGTGATTGCTTTTTGCTCAAATACCGAGCATTCACAGAAAGGTCACCCAAATATTTTTAGACTCGTGATATGTGTTAACAGCATGTGATGCAGCAAGACTAACAGGCTTTTCCGTTTTCTTTTTCAAATGTTTACTTTTGGAATGAAGTAGATTTTAACAAAAATTACAGCGAGATTGTTACAGAAACCGTATTATTATTATTGATAAGATGATAAGTTACAAATAAAAACGTTTTGTTACACAAGATTTTGAATGATAAGATAAGATAATATGTAATTTTTTAATATAGTTTAATCTCGCTTTAATTATATAGCTTGAATAGTATTTGGCCATTGATCTACGTGGACGTGGACGTGAGTTAAGAACCAATTACTAACATAAATATTACAATTATATTGTTTGTGGAAAAAGTTTGTCTTAAAAATTATAATGGGATTGCTGATTGTTTGACAGTCGAGAGAAAAAAACGTTGATCTAATTAGCTAGTCAGTTTTAAATGAAGATTGTAATCATTTAAAGAGTGTTGCAATAAAATATGGCTGGAGTGTGAATAGTAAATTTCACGTAAAAACTAGTAAAAACGAAAATTTACGGTTCTAGTTTTATGGATAAGACTCTCAAGCTCTTAATGTCCATTATGATGATTGATATCACTATTACGTGTGTTATGAAACGGTCTAGAACTGTTACATATGCTGGGTTTGTGACGTAATTTCGCCTAAACAACATATCTTCGAGAAAACACCAATAATGAGAACGAGAGAAGTATGAATCAAGAAAAGAAAAGGCGCGAAATTTGATCATTGAAAGGAGCTATAAAATTATTGATCAAATAATTACAATAATCATGTTAAACGTCAAACGATGTTGCTTAAAAATGTTACAGTGCTACTGCAATACATAAATGCACTCACTCAATTTAATAGCTCTGATCATTCTAAAATCCATACTTTCATAAAATGACGCTATTTGATAAAAACAATTTACTCTTCAATCATAAAACCCGTTTTACATTAACACACCAAATTGAAATTAATATTTTTCAATATTTAAACGTGCCTTACTAATTTAAACGTATCATTTTCAGATAACGTGATACGTCATTTTTTCAATCCATCCTTAAATTACTTAAAAATATGCGCTTCTTATAAAAACATGTAATTTGAACATCTTTTCTGGACACCCAAATTAATCATTCAATTTGGAGTGCATTAACATTGTTAATTTCTCATCGAAAATAGAAGAAATTAGTATAGAAGTTTTAATGTTTTTACTATACAATTGTTGTTTTATTTGGGAATACCTTAGGTTTAAATATATTTAATTAGTATACTCTACGCAAATGTAAATAGCGATTTTCCTATTTTTACGCGGATTTTAAAACTTTCGAGTACACTTTACATAAATTCTGTCTACCCCAGTATTTTCCTTAAACTCTCTAAAATTATTCAAATCTTCATTGGCTCGAGAAACTGGAACATGCATGTCTCGCTTGTAGAGTGAAACTTGTCGGGTTAACCGCTATGGTAATCGTTATTTCCATTTTACGTGCACCTTTTTGTATCTTAATGATTCTCAAAATAAATTTTTTAATTGAAAATGCGCTAAACTTAAAAATATACACAGTTCTGAAACATTATTTAAATCTTCCACGTGAAGTCCTCAGTCTAATAATTATAAAATTTTATTTTTTTTTTTGAAATTGGAATTGGATTTAATTATTAAAACTTTCCTATCTTTTCCAAGTGTTGTCGTTCTGTAAATTAATGAGAAAAGTGGTTTAAAGGACCATAAGTGAGGAAATTGAGATTTCGCCTGGGGTAAAGAGCAGAAGGTTTGATAAATTTTCACGTTTTTTATTATTGCGCTTACCTGTTTTCCATTATCGAACCTCAAAACATTAAATTTCACAGAAATTGTTTTTATTAAAATTGTTATTAAAATAACAACCATTTCATTAAGAAAAAATAAAATAAAACGGGAAACGGCTTGAAAAGAAAAGCAAAATAATTGAAATTTAAATCGACACGTCTGCCTCTTTGCAACTTTTATGTAACTTTGCTCATTAATTTACACGTTGTCCATATAAAATTCAAATAATTACGAAAATTAAAGGTAAAAGGGGTAAAAGTTTATACTTTTTATAAGGAAAATTGTAATCAAATTTCTATTTAAACATCATTTTCTAGTCACATTTTTGATGGTTGAATTTAATAATACAGTAAGACCTCTAAATAATTTGAAGTATTTGTAAATTACTTTTATGTAAATTCTACCGGGAAGTGTGTGTAATCTACAATAATGTTTATATGAGATTGGTTCTTAACGCACGACAATATATTTGTAAAAATAGAGAAATAAAAACATAAAAATCTATTTTAGACGGATGATGAGATCACCAAAAAGATGAAATACCACAATAATGGATCTTGCAAGACAAAAATGAAGGATCTGAAGAACGAAGATGAGGTTGGTCCTAACCTACAGCTTGTTAAGTTTAAGATCGTTTAGAACCCAACGGCGGTGCTTCGAAAACGGGAGAAAATCAGCGTAGCAAAGGAAAAAAGAGCTGCCAAGACGATAGCTGTTATAATATTTGTGTTCTCATTCTGCTGGCTTCCATTCTTTTGTGCTTATGTTATTCGACCATTTTGTGAATCTTGTCAGCTTCATCCTAAGGTGGTTTTCTTCAATTATTGTGTTTAAACAAAATAACTTTCTTATAGGTGGAGCAAGCATTCACTTGGCTCGGTTATATCAATTCATCGCTGAACCCGTTTCTATACGGTATACTAAATCTCGAATTTCGTCGAGCTTTCAAGAAAATATTGTGTCCCAAGACGGCTCTCGAACAGAGGCGACGTCGACTCAGTGCTCAACCATAAAAGTCACAACTCAGTTTATTTGTTATTTCCTTGAAAATCATTGATTTGCCAACACTAATTACCGGTCAGAATTGTTAGAAGATCCCCTTTGAAAATGGTGTGATCGCATTTCAATTATATTTGTTTCCATTTATGTCATTTATTGATTTAATAAACGTTCATCACTAATTTCTCATTAAACGATGATGATAAGGTTGGAAAACAATAATCAATTTGGTAGGTAGTGTTACAAAATCTAATTAGGTACGGTTGTAAATAAACATTGTTTCGCTTTTTTTAAATGCTGGTGCATTCAAAACGAACCCGCATTTGTTGTTATTATTATTAGTGGCATTCAAGTTTTCCCTATACTATCAAATGACTGTTTTTATTTGTAATGACACTAAGACAAAACCATTCTTTTTGTTTTCGGTACTGGTTTGCAAAGTTTAAACAGTTGGAATTTGTAATAGACAGAAATCGTTGTTTATAATTAACAGATATGGGTCTGGATTAAATTAAATACGAAACTGAAAATTTGTATAAAAAGGGTAAGAATTTATAAATTTTATAAATTTTTAATTTAATAATCTGCATATAAAAACACAATATAACAATAAACAAAAAAACCGGGAAAAGAATGAGTAAGTAACAGTATACGAGGAGAAACAATATATTGTCCTTTCCAGAAATCGGTGCCAAATGGAAGAGCAAAAAATGAGGTTCTCGTTTGGACAGTCACTCTTTTGTATCTCATCAATATGTGTCGTCTTAAAAAATGGATAACGCAATATTGAAAAGGAATAGATGAAAAAGTCCTTTGTGGCCGTCCAAACGTGTGGTTGGCTTGTCTTAAACTATCTAAAATTATTAATATCTTTCTAAAAAGTTTGATTTGAGCATGTTTACTGAGCCCAGTTTTTACCATACAAAAAGGGATGTCCCTGTCCCAGATAAGTAAAAGGGAAGCTCCTGTCCCGGAATCCGGGCAGTAATGAGAGGGACCTTAAAAGGTTTGCACCCATAAACTTAAGGCCACGCGTTTATTTATAATTCTTTCTAATGAATTTTTGTTAAATAAATATTGGCATTAATTAAGGAAGATATTAAGATAATTAAAACAAGAAAAATATGATTACGCAACAAAAAGTGGAATTCTATTTACAAGGCCATAAAAAAATTCAAAATAATTTGGTGTGAGACTTTGCTTCCTCTGGGATACTTTAATTGTAAAATGTATAACATATTTAAACTTTCCCTAATAATAAATTACTTTTTTCATAAGAAATATACAAAAAAACAATAGTGTTTTTACAAACGTTAAACAGTTAAACATAAGACGGGCTTCAAAGCTTATAACGATATTAATTTTATGATGAATGCCTGAATTATAATTGAAATAAGAATAGTGAGTGACGAAAATTAGGGGAAAGCTTTGAAAGAAGTTATCTACTTTGAAGAATAATAGAATTGAAATAAAAATACCAAATTAAACTTAAGAATCATATTAAAATGATTAAAACCCAAATTAAAATACAACATTACAGTTTAATTACAAGAAAATTATATTAACATCTTAACAAAGTTGAAACTGCTGTCGTTAACATTTTCAAAAAAAACAAATATATATATATATATATAAGTTGACGTTGAACTTCATTTAAATAAAACTGACGAAACATTTTAAACTATGCCTTTATCCCTCGATGATAAATTTCCATAAAGAACTTTGAATAGTTATTTTTCATAATTATTTCTATTTTGTTCATTGGGTCCTATTATTTATTATTTTAGCTAATTAACTTTGATTCGAATTTTATTTTAAAATAAATAAATTATATGCGTCATTTATATCAATTTTTAATTGCCGCAGACGATAATTAAAATTAATAAAATTATATGTAATATTTTTCACCATCAGAAATAATCAATCTGATTTATTGTGCTAAATCTTAATTTACCAAATATATTTGATATTGTGTGGATTTTTGTGGTCATAATTCAGTTAAGTATATTCTAAAATATCCAGGCGTAAATTAGAAAACATGAGTAAATCGTTTTTAACAGATGGAGCGTGTGTGTTACTTTTTCACCTTAAGAATTTTTCTGCTTTTTGAAATTAGAAACAAGAAAATTTCATCAAACAAATTTTTCAATAGTAGGTTTTTTGCAGCGATTTTTCCTTAATATTCTTGTATCTGAATATTAAATTAAGGACAAATAGTGGAACAATCCTTTCAAAAAAATCAATATTATCATAATAATCTTTACTACGAATCTCGTATTTTTTGTTTGTATTTTCTCTTAAACAAAGTGTAAACTTTAATGTCTAAATTTTATATCGCTCCTATTTCGCCCCAAGCTCAAAGCACGAAATTGGTTAAAATTGTATTAATTGCATAATAAACAACGCCCATTAAACCGAATAAATGTACCAAATAAATTATTCAAACAATTATATTTTAATAATATGAGAAGTTTACAAGATCCTCTGGAGATGCGTGCATATTGTGCGAATTACAAATACGATTAAAAAAATATTTTTAAAAAACAGTCCTAATAAAAATCAAGAATCAGTTTATTACAAAATAACTGTAAAATATATACATGCAATAATAACTTAATTAAACGTATTCAGCCAGAAATGTACCGGCTGAGTAGAAACAATGATTTTCTTCACAAAATATTAGATTTAAGTCCGTTTTCAGAGCTCGTCTTACTGGCGCTCAAGTTGTCGTGAACTTGTACGCTGAATATTGCTTCGACCTTCTCAGTTCGGTTTTCAACAGAATCATAGTTGTCTCTCTCCTTGGGTTCAAATCAAATAGGTCCAATACAGCTGATCGTATTTGTTCTTCCTCTTTCCGGTGCATCAATTTATTAGC
Source organism: Caenorhabditis plicata (assembly GCA_963931815.1). Lineage (NCBI taxonomy): Eukaryota > Metazoa > Nematoda > Chromadorea > Rhabditida > Rhabditidae > Caenorhabditis > Caenorhabditis plicata. The sequence goes on along the minus strand of OZ007493.1, from coordinate 3,952,021 downwards.
CTGACGTGTCCAAGTTTATCAGTCGGTGCTCCTTACTTGAAATAAAACGCTTTGGTCTTCCCGTGTGAGTTGAATCTTATCATCAGTATTAAGAAGTTGAGGGCGATGATGGCCCGAGGGCATCATTCTCTCTTAGTCGGTTATTGTTTGAGGTGATTGGACTAATCTTTGAGTATGCAGGTACGCCACAGTAAAGAGAGATTTACAAGTATTATTTTTTTATTTTATATATATTATCACAATATAAAAATTGAAAATTAAATTTCAACATTTTTGAATTATTTTCAATGGTCCCAATGAGATCATGAAACAAATATTCAATTTATGTTAATAATTTCTCTGTTTCTTCAAAATTTCTAGATCAAATCAGATTTATTACTTTTATTTTTTATGAAAATAAAATTGGATTTGTCAATTTCTATTTTGATAATAAATAGTAAACGCAAAGTTTTTGAGCAAAACTCAAAATAAAGTCAGACAATTGTTGTATTTTTGCTATAGCATGTGTTTGTATTTTCTTAGTACTAATGAATTCAATATTTGTGCTTATTTATTAGACTTTGTACATATGATTGTTTCACATTTGAGATTGCGATTTTAACGATGACAAAACCTGCAGACATTCTGCAATTTTTGCATATTTGTTTTAATGACAGAATACCTGGAAAATAATAGAAAACGGATTTTATTCAGAAAATTTTTCGTCCCTTTCACATTTTCCAATTTTATTTTTTCAACTTTAACCAATCCAAAATAAACATTTTATAAACAAACATAATATTAACATAACACCGGGCTGTATTATCATATGTCACATCATGAAATTTAATAAAAAAAAGAGCAGGGTTTGTGAATTCAATTTTTTTAATGTGCAGATTATTATGCAACGGAACAATCAGTTCACATAGCAACCAAGTTATCATTATCGTCGTCATCATAATAACTTGTTGGAAACATGAGCCTAGCTGTGTTTATAGTACAGTAGTTGGCAGGAAATTTGAAATTGTTTTATATAAATTTGCTTTTATTGAACTTTAAATTAACATAGAAGCGGATAATGCAACTGTTTCCTTTGGTTGTGATGAAAATCGGAAATGAAATTGATTTCAATTTCCGCGATGTTTTTGAATGTTTGCAACTATAATTAGGAGAGAATCAATGAGACTATTATTTCTCTAAATTCCACCTAAGAAATCTTGGCAAATCGTTAACATTTTAAATATTTGTTAAAAAATACTTAGAATACCTATTATCAAAATCTAAGAAATTGGCAATTGCAATATTCTTTTCATAAAAAATAAAAGTAATAAATCTGATTTGATCTAGAAATTTTGAAGAAATATAATGAAAAACAGAGAAATTATTAACATAAATTGAATATTTGTTTCATGTTATCTTCAAGACCATTGAAAATAATTCAAAAATGATCAAATAGACCTTTCAATTTCTTAGATCTTAGATTTTGATAATAAATAATTAATTTGTTATTTTACAAAATTAGATTCGTACTATGAATGCATTCAATTTTAAAGTATGCGAGAGCTTGAAAATATATATTCATCAATTTTTTGAAGATCAAAATATTGAATTTATTCTAAAATATCGAATATCAGAGATTCGAATTTTCTGAAAATTCAATAGAAATTTCCTCTTAATTATATTGAGTGAATATAATTTAATTTTTTAAAACTAAACTGACCCTTATAGGGAAGATTAAATTTTCACGTAAAATGGAGAAGCTTGTCTGATTAAAATCGTAGCCGTGAGTTTTTCGTGAAATTAAGTCTTATTTTAAGCAAAGCTATTATTTAAACACTCAAAAAAAAAGAAAATTGTAATTTTCGCTCAATATTTGTGAATAATAAAGTTGAAAATTTTACGAAAAATAGTCATATTTTGAAATGAAAACAAGTGCTTTTAGCGCTAAAAAATATCTTGTGTTTTAAATTACTCAATGGAGCAGCCGGAGTGATTTATTTGTAAACACTTCGAAAAGCCAGATTATTTCTTCAGAAATCAATTAACTAAGAAGTGCAATCGCAATGTCAAATGCTGCCGATGGGTTTTATTTATCTGTCAACTTAATGCGTTACTGAATGCGCGTCAATATGAGCATTCTAAGTCTCCGTCTTAGAATTTTTGATGTTTTATGAAAATTTCACGAATACTTAAAAAGATTATTCTGCATTAGAATGCACACCACCCGCCTTTTCAAATTTATTCACGGTTTTCTTAATTTAAGAGCAGAACAGTTTTAAGCATTCTATAGATATTTCAATTCAAATTTTCCACAATTCATAAAATTCGATTAAATATCTTCAACGTGAAATTAGATAATAAACTTCATTATAAAGTCTTTAATAATTTATAAGAGTGTCTTTTGCCTAATATACATAAAACTTAAACAGGGACCGTATGAAATTAAAATTAAATATTTTGTTATTCGAATTTTAGTATTTAAATATAATTTTAAAATAAGGTTATAGATTGGTCTCAAGTTATCTTAAAATGGTTATATATTTTGAAATATCTAAGCCACGTTTATTGTGCTTCTATTTGTACTGTTTTAATTCGAACTTATTGCACCCCAAATGAAAATTAACGTTTTTAATCGTCTAATGTCTCATGCTAATGTTTACGTGTAAATCAGATTCGAATTGTGACGTCAGTTTATCAAAATCGTAATATACTACCCAACGATCTGAAATTCTTGTCAAACTATTAGGCGTAAGCGGAATTTTTGGGCTCAATGTTAAGAAGAAATAATAACATTTTAAGGCCATATTTTTAAGATTACCTTCCATCTTTTATAATTGGTTGATTTTAAAACCTGTCGTTTGAGTTCTGAATAGTGGGATATATTATAAAACGATACCATACCCATATACTTCGTAAGTGCTCTTTCTAGAATTTCACAACGTATTTTATTAAGATAAAAGCATAATTATTTTATATAGTCTTTATTTACAATATTGAATATTTGGGTTTATATTGCCTTGATAATTTTACGATTGACGTTGTAAGGTAGCATTATTTCCCACCCATTCAAATAATTCTCATATTTAATGGCAGATGCCTAGGTTTTATTTATAATAAAACATTTAAACTAGTTTGTGCTGTTTGAATTAATTATATTATCAAAAGATAATTTACGTCTTCTTTCCAAGAAAGCTACTTCCCATTTCTTTCAAGTAGCAGAAACAATCATTTCCATTAAGAAGAGAACAATCAGCAAATACATTTCGAAACATAATGCCAATTTTGTACGCCATGTGTGATAGCTCCTTATCGGCGGGCCAACGTCACTTGGCGTACAAAATTTGCAAAGTCTCCTTCGGCAACTCACCGTGTACAAATAGCAAGCACCTATTGAGCGAAATAAAGCAGTGCACAATAGCTGAAAATCAAAATATGACTGACTGTGATTCTACGTCAATCCGCGCAGCACACAGTCGCCGCCCACTTCAAATCTCGTGCTCAGTCGTTGATATAATATGTTTATAATCAGGCCGCGCGGAGCGAGAGAGATCAAGAGGGTAATCGTGCACACCTGAATGCTTACAACTGACGGCTCGGTTGTCATTAGAGAAGTTAATAATCACAATACTAATAATAATAGTAGGAATAATGATGCTTTTGGATATAATTAGTCGGCCGAGGTTGACGATTTAAAAATGGCAACAATTTGAAATAGACCGGCGTTGCATATAATGAGCCGAATAAATCATAAAGGATGAACATATTTCGGACATCTGTTGATGAATCACATTTCTTATGAATTAATTAGCTTTTATTCTTGCAGTTTTAAAAGAAAAATCCCTACGAATTATCAATTTTTGTTTTAATTAAATGATAAGGACCTTGATAAGAATCAATAATATCGCAACATTTGTGTACTTTATCAAATGAGCGAAGCACGGCGTTTCTGTTTTTTTTATCTACTCTTACATTTTTTATGAAATGTGTTTTATTAGCTCAGTGGCACTGAGAAGTTAATCAAGCAACCTTGTTATCAATCTTTTCGAAAAATAAGGAAATGTTGCAATTTAGCGAAGCAAGTGTTTAATATTTTAAACAGATTTGAAGGGGAGGAAAGGATAGTCGCGAGTGTTATATTCCCCGCCGCGTAAATGCCCAGTCGGTTTCAACTTTCGCCGCCTCGCCGCTTCTTCATCAACTTTCCACAATTCTCTGCGCCGATGAAAATAAAACGACGATAAGACGCAACATATGGGACATGCTGTCTGATTGGAATCGCCCGGCGGCGCGCCAGTGCTATCTCGCCAATGTCTAGATGTCGAAAAGAGAAGTGAGCAATTTGTTCATCGCTGCTCCGTCGCAACATCTCGCCTCTTTTCGCCTTTTTTGTCCATCATTTGCTTTCTATCCGGCTAGAATATAAAAAAGAACCCTGACTCGGCGTATATAAGTGACATTTATACAATCATTTCGCAATGTTGCGATGTTTGCGTCCCTGTGTGGGTTTCTTCATTTTTTATGTTGTTCAACAGAGTAGAATAGAACAGCGGGCGGTGCTATGTGTGCGTTTAGTTTTTTTGTTATATATTATTGTTATTATTCGTCCCCCCTTTCTCCCCCCGGTAGGTGGGGTTGCTGTTGGACACACTTACACAATTTAGTTTTGCCTACCATTCCGTTGGTGATAGGTTGACAATGGTTTTTTTCAATATATATATATATGATTTTGCCAGCCTACAATCACTGTGTTGTATTTTTTGTTTCGGATGGGAGGATGGCTCCCGCGGCGACCCGCCCCCATTGGATGGAACCTTTGTATAAATATGAGCAAGTGGTCAGTGGTGGACGGGCCAGCTTCACACGCCTCAGTGCCGTACTTGGTCGCTGGGTGGAATTGTCCAATGTCTTGTCTGCTGGAACTATGACACTGAAGCGAGCAAGTATGGCGCGGGCGGTTTATTTGCTAGCATTACGTAACGATACCTATTATTCGTTCTATTCTATTATTCCGAGGAGGCCGAGAAGAAAACGAACAAAAAGCTTCCCAATTCTCCAGGGTCATTGTCCGGTTTATACAAAAAGGGAACTATGACACTAAAGCGAATTGGGAAGATTTGAAGTTTGTTCCATTTGTGATTCTCAAAGGTACGTATCGCTGTTGTTTGATAATGAGAGTAATAATATAACATCTGCCCTTTTTGGGTAATAAAAAAGTTGAGCGCGTCCTTCTGTCGGTTTGCAAATAATTACAACAGATGTTGGCGTTAATAAATCACCGGTAGAGACTTGGGTTGATGAGAGGGAATTTTCTAAATTTTTCAACTTTGTTCTCTCCATCAAATCAAATGTGTTTTTATTGCGATTCGATTGAAATGATTGAAGTGTTCGTCAACTCAAGGACGATGGCAAGGTGAATGAGGACTTTGAATGTAATGATAGCTGAAAAGAAAGTCGCATTTAATTTGAAAGCAATCCAAACTTGCTCATTATGGTTGTTATTATCAATTTCAACTGAAATAGATTTTAATTCAAAATCGTTGATAATTACCATGGAAATGAGCAAATTTATATTTAATTAATATTGGGTTGTTATTCTCAACAATTTTCTATAATTGTGTCTGCCCTTTCATAAGCTTAATGAGCCCATCGAAACATTATCAACGAAACAACTGCGACAGTTGATGTTTTCATGCTCATTATATGTTTCGCGTGAGCAGATTCATAATCTTTTGCTCGAGAGTAATTATAGATTATTATTGTTGTTAGGATAAAGTATATAAAGCTGTTGAGTTGTATTCTTTAAACCACTCCTTTAGTATTTACTAGAATGCCTAGTTAAATCGACATTTTTCAACAAATAAATTTTAATCATTTTACTCATACTCGCCAACTGGTTTTCTCAGAAAATGAGCTCAGTAAGTGTTCTCAAATCTAACTTTTATTAAAGATATTAATATTTTAGATAGTTTAAGGAAAACCTAGTTAAATTGTTGTAAACCATGTTTTATTGAAAAGGAGAAACAAATTTCAGAGACACTTGAAAATCGGAAAATCTTTATTTCCATTTGGCTTGCTCATATTATCAATCTGTAAGAAATTAATAATTCATTTACAACATTTTTTGATTATTTCCAAATGGTTTCAATGAAAACTTAAAACAATTATCACACTTATTTAAATAATTTCTAATAAATTACCAATTTCTCACAATAGTTAACATAGAAATTTCAGGAATTGGTAGAGGCCTAAAAACGACTCTCCAATATCAATAATTTATTATTTTTTTTTCCTCATAATTTTAAAATAAATAGGGCTGTATAGATTCTATAAACTATAGAATCTAAGGCTATGGGGAATGAAATGATTTTTTAAAAATTTGCACGTCGAATTAAAAAATAATTACTTAGTAAAACTACTCTATTATAATTGAATATTTTGAGAAAGTATTACGATTCGATTATCTAGAAATTTCAACAAAATTGGCATGTTCATTATTTTACAATGAAACCGTGCAAGACCAAATAATACTAATGTTTAGTGAATTAAGTCATAATCAAGTGAAAACAGTGTGGAAATCAAATTTAATGCTAGTTATTGGTGATTTTCTTGCTACAACTCTTGCAAATTTGTCAAATTTCAAATAAGTATACATAAAAATTGACTAGTTTTGAGTGCTTGATATACACTTTTAAAATTAAACTTCTATGAGCTTTTACGAACTGTAGAATATTAACTTTAAGATTATTGTTGATACTCTTCTTCTCTGCTTCTCATGATTTGCGTTAACTCTCCTATTCTTTTGTCTTTCACTAGACTGTAAGGATTCATTAATCAAAAAGCAAATAATATGGCATACACAGAAAACATAATTAATAATTATGGTTAAAATAACTTTTTGGGGTTTTAATGAGTCAGAGATGAATAAACCCCGTGACTTTTATCCAAAAACCAGAGAGGAGCTAATATCCTATTTATATATATATATATATATATATATATATATATATATATATATATATATATATATATATATATATATATATATATATATATATATATATATATATATATAATGAAATCCTTACGAAATCGTAGCGGATTTATTGTGCTCTAAAAATAATAAAACATTTAGGTGGAAAATTTTACGGTACAGTTAAGTCTTGGGAAGGAAATAAGAGCTTTATCTAGGATAAGGGGAAGACGTCGCTTTTGTCGATACGCACTTCGTTCTGGAAACAATGGGAAAATAACTTTGTTAAGTTCTAAAAAGCTTGCTTCGGGCGGAACCGAACATTTTACTGCATAAAATTTAGTTGGAGTATTGGAACTTATTTTTTAAATTAAGTTTGTTTAGTATAACTTCCTTTGTCATTTGTAAAATCAGTTTCCTTTTAATTTTTATTTTCTCTATTTTATTCCAATAGTAAATCAATAGTAGTCAAATTGTGAACGTTGCTCGCGGGATGGCACCTTCATGTATGTTTTTAGTGAAAGATAAGTGTACTCGTAAATCATTTTACACAAAAAACAGCCGAAAATTGATAAGTATATCACTGCTGAATCATTCATGTAATCAACTTGGTTAGACTATGTAAATTTCAGAAGATACCGCTCAATAATATTCGATAAACAATTCATTTAATTTTCATCTCATTATTAGATTTGAAGTTTTAAATTAATGAAATTGAATAAAATAAATTTTAAATTGCGTTTCTTCGAAGTTCGAATTAAATAATATATAAATCTGTATAAAATGCTGTTAATGAAGAAATTAATGCATATCTCACAAATAATTGTTCAATTGAGAAAGACGAATATTCCTGTTAACATAGTTTTAATTTTAAACTAATTAATGAAAATTTTTATATAGTCGTCGCCAAATTCGATTACCACCGCAAAATGTGGCGCACTTTTTTTTAAATATTATTTTTTCATTTAGTTTTTATGATGATTTTCTTGTTTATTCTCGTTCTATACTGTTTTTGCTTAAATAAATTGAAGAATATATTTTAAATGTTGTTTCAATCGTGGAATAAATGGGGAAAATAATAGTAATCATAAAAATTAAATGAAAGAAATATTTAAAACTGCGCCAGATTTTACGGTGGTAATCGCATTGGGCGACTACTATATAAAAATATGAGTATTTCTAAATAGTCCAGTAGTTGGATATAATCTAGTAAAGTAAAACAAAGAACTTGTTACACGTCAATTGAAACCATTAAATGATAAGCTCAGACATAATGAGAATATATAATTTTCTATCAGAAAAACAGTTTTTTCACATTGTAAGACATTTCTAACGAATCTACAAGGAAGGTATTCTGAAAGTAAGACGGATCAACTTTTAAGAATTCATTCAAACTTTAGAAAATATTCATTTCCAATTGGCGTGCTTGTCACATTTTCAACTTTTTTGAGAAAAGCAAAAAATGTATTTTTATTTGAAATTTAAAATATATATAATTAACTATTTCATATATATTTTTAATTAAAATAATAAAATATGCGAATAGTTTTGTTATAATTTAATTTGTAGTTTTTATTAATAATTCGAACAAAATTACGCCTTAATAACCATTGATTTATAACAATATGGATCCTTAGAGGCCAAGAGCTCTTAATTGTTGTCATTGGAGATAATCAACGTGTTTATGATGAATTAGTATTCTTAATGCAGTACACATTATATACTCATGAGCATACTAATCGCTTAATCGCATCAGTAGGATACGTTTATTGCGAGATAATGTTTATAAGTAGTGTCACTTCATTGAAATGAAGTCAGGTGAATCGAATGTGCGCCAAATATTGAAGTAAGGATCATTTAATTTTATGCTGTTCTAATTTGTCATTCCAGTTTATAAAAAGTAAATCCCAAATTTAAAATTCTCATTTTTCATTGGCCATTTTCCAAAGTTATTTTAAAATTCAATTCTTATTTGTTCAGATGTAATTTTTAGCAGCAAATAATTCGATTCGTCATAGTTTTGTTTATATTAAAAATGAAGCACCCACTAACGTTTCATTTGCTTTAGATTTATACCATTTTTGTTAACTATTTCTTTGTGCGTATTAAAATGGAGCAAAATCAAGTGTTATAGTGTTTTTTTTTTAATTTTTCTTGATACTGTATAAATTTATGTATATATATATAGTAACTGGACCAACCACAAATGGAACTAAATATCTTATCATATTTATAGGCTTGTGTGACAATTCCCACCTGTACTTTACAAAAAGGCTGTCTATCCCCATTTGCCAGTTTTTTTCTTAAACTGACTGAAAATATTAAAATCTTCTCAAAATACTAGACTTGAGCACGTTTTCAGATCTCGTTTTATTAGCCTTCCAGTTGGCGTATGGACTAGAATGGATCTTCTTATAAGAAGTTCAAATATTAATTCAATTACTTATGGTGGAGTCATATGTTCATCTTATTTTATTCCCTTTCTTACCATTTATGTTATTTTGGTGAATAATAAATAAATAAAATAAATTATTGAATTAATTTATAACTGAATTCGTTGAACTTAAAGTCTACATTGATGATAGAGCCAGAATATTGGGAATTTTATCGATTTTTTTACTTATTTGCAGAGAGTAAAGCAGTAAAGCTCTAATTCAAGGTTCAAGGTTCAGTAAATGTGCTCTATTTAATAAAGAAATTATCATTTAAAGATAGATTCGTAAAAAACTTTTTATCCTAACATGAAATGATAATTGTATTTTAAATGCTACCATCTATAATAAACACTTAAATACTAAATGGTATTATCTAGTAGTTAAACACTCTTCTTTATTTGGGCTTGGGTGGAATTCTAAATTTTTATTTGTGCTAAAGACGATTTATATTAAATAAATGAAGTTACCATTTTAAAATCATACTACTAGATTAGTAACAGATTAAATGTTAATAAGTTTGATGGGATTTTAAGTACATTTGATCATCCTCTTAGACTTTAATTATAATTTTATGGAAAATTTGTTTCTCTAAATCACACAGAGATTAGTTTCAGTCCCTTTTACATATAATTAGGCTTATAATACGGTAATAGAATAAGATTAAAGAAGGATTTAAACTATATACATAAATTTATTCTTGATTATAAAGAATAAAATAATGATATATTGAAGGGTTTTTTGGAAATGATGAATCTCACGTCAATTAATGGAACATTTCTAAATTTTTTAATTTATTTTTCACAGCAACACTTTTTAAAAATTTTATTATTCTGCAATCGGGTCTATGTTCTGGTCTAGGTTCTCAATGTTCTCGTTGTTTTTAATATAAAGGTATGTTTATATTCATTTGGAAGAACATTTTCAATAGCAAATATTTTTAAATGTAATAGGATTGCACATTAAATAGTAATAATGGCGGTTTATTTAACGAACTAGTGTATAAAATAATATGTTAATTGATTCATATAATTTTTTCTTTTTTTATTTAGATAGTTAAAGGACACTGGAACGAATATCATCATCATCGTTTAAAGAAACAGTATAGAACGAGCTTAAACAAGAAAATCAACATGAAAATTAAATGAAAAAATAATATTTAAAAAGTGCGCCACACTTTGCGGCGGTAATCGCATTTGGCGACGACTATATTTTTGTGATTTTACAATAAACGCTTACTTTAAAAGGGGAACAAAGTCATTTTCGTTTAGCGCATAAGAGTGTTAAGTTTAAGATCTATTGTTTCTTGAACTTTTTGAAACTATCTTATTATTTCACAACTCTATTAAATACATATACTTAAGTCTGCATGGATTGATCAATATAATGTTTAAAGATTATAATAACATATAAACTGAATAATAGATATTTTAATCTAATCTTATTAATTAATATTATTTCACAGTCACACTCCACTACCACAAAGTACGCGCAATTTGCAAACGATCGCGTACCAATTGCACGTTTCCTTTAAAAATTACAAAAATTCTTTATAGCTTTTTCAAAAAATATTTGTACTATTTTAACTAATCCAAATAGACAGAGCAGAAAATTAGGAATTTTTTAACCTGCTTCGTAACAATAAACCACTACATTTTCGCGAAATCATTATTTTATGATTTTTATTAAAATTCGGTTTTCGCTAATATTCCGTCGTTTTCTTTGTCATTTTAGAATATTTACTAATTGTAGAACGCGGAGGAACTCTCCAAAATATTAGAATACCATAAAATATTTAAAATAATGTTTATGTTACCAATAATTATAAAATAAACGTTTTTATTAACTGAATTTGCGCGACCTTTTGCAATGCGGTTGGTTTTCGTGGCAGTGGTGTGCAGTCATATATAATAATGTAAATTCACAATTTCAGTTAGCTTTCACTGGTCAATGCGAACGCGTGCCACGCAAACTCAAGTTCAGAAAATATAATTATTTCGAAGCACTGGCCTTGGAATTGAATGGCACTCGTCCGAGGCCTTGGCAATTTGTCGCTGTGCGGAAATGGCGGCGAGAGGAGGGATATACAAATACTTAAAAACGTGTTATCATTTTATCATAAAACAAGAAATCAACAAGAATTTCCTTCAAAAACAATATTTTGTAAAACAATATTTATAGAAGTCGAATTGATGATATTTCTCTTTTCATGCCATTCGAAACCGAAAACAATCACTTTTCGGTAATACAACATTAAACATTGATAATGTTTCATAAACAATGTTTGTTTGATATTTTCAAATGTTGGTAACAACTCTAAACCATTTGAATAATATTCAGGACAATTGTGTTCCAAGTTTTCTCACCCAAATCCCAAAGATCATTAACACCTAGTCATTCACACTGTCACAAAATTAACACATTATGCAGTGTCGGTTATTATTACTATGAGCAATATTGCTCCATATTAATCCATGGTTGATGACAATCTGAACCAAATATGAAAACGCCCCACGGTCCAGCCCCACCATCGACTCGTATAAAAGGTCGACATGTTCTTGCACATTCATCATCAATCGCTGAGTTGTTCTACTATTCATCCATTCACGAATCGCTCATTGATTCCTGTTTCGTCGGTCGTCATTGTTCGTTTAATGAGTACTATGACACTGAAGCGAATCAGGAATCAATCGACGGCGAGTTTTTCTTCATATTCTATACCAACTATTACTCATTCCTTTGATACTGACGGAGTTCTCCCAATGGCTCCGCTATATTACCATAGCCAAGTTGAATAGAGAGCAATGGCAATTTAGCGGGGAGATTGGAGGCTTTGTATATTTGAAAGTTTATTAAAAATGAATGTAATGTACAGACAACTAAAATTTGAATTGATTATACTAGTAATCGCAGGTTTCTTCGTCGGTTGAGTTTTTGGACGAAAGAAGTGAGCTCTTGCTTTATTTGCGCGGGAACAACAACTTGCTCCTCAGGATCTCTTGCTGCAACAAAACTATTTTGAAAATAACTTTTAATTGTCATACCTCGCATCGAGCTCATTTTTCGCAAGGTCTGCTTTGCATCAAAGCTCAGGTTTCTCATCTCCTGCTCTCTGGCTTTTAAAACCCTCCGGCGTTTTGTTGCCCAACGGTTGTACTCCGAAAGCTGCTGAGAGGTGAGCAAGGATACAGCCAGTGTTTGAATCTTTTGAAGTTTGTTTCCGAATAAAATGATTCATATTTAGAACCTACTTTTAATGATCGTAATCCCTCGCTCGGAATATCCTGATCATTCCAAACTTTCTCAAATTGATGTCGCACTGAAGGTGAAGCCGATTGAAGGAAAGGCGCATTCACATTATCGAACTGCATCATTGCTACATCATCAAAAGTTATCTGCAATCAGTCATCATAGAAGAATGATGGTATAAGAAACTTGGTCCAAGTCATCGACGTCATCCCGATTAATGTCTCCTCTAGACTGTTCCGAAGAAAGTAATGGAATCGGCGTGCCACCATTCGCCTGGAAAACATAATTCAATTAGAAAATACAAAATATTATGTTTGTTGTGTAAACATTTGGTGTCACAACTAGTTTATTTTGAGTATGTTTCTTAAGTAAGTGACAGGAAATTGAGGGGATTTGACAGAAGAAGCACCTACGGCAATTTGATCGTAATCGTAGTCTAATTTTGAAGATGGTTTTGAATCGTCGGATCGCGAGTTTTTCAAAGACTTGGAAGATCCGCTGTTGTTTGATGCACCTTCTGTAATAAAATAAGTCAATTTGCGTAACTTTTTCCTTCATTAATTAATTACTAATCATGTTACATTCATTAACATAGGCATAAACGCAAATGAAATGATAAAGTTGGGGAGCACAGAAAATATGCTCATATTTTACAATTCGGAAAGAAACATGACTTTTCAGAAATTTTAAGATGGGCTAGTAAAATTACGTTTCACAATAAACGAAACTAATACGCGTAAATGAAAAATGTTCATTTACATTTGGCGTTCATAAATTAAAATCGAGACTGTTATATTTTATAAAATTGAGTTTTACAAATAGATCGCATTCGGTATAGCAAAGCTCACTTATCACTCTAGGGTTTATTAAAAAATTATTTTGTCCTGTAACCCGAGAAAAGTCCATCTAAATCAAGGCTGGCCCTGTCGCAAACACTGAACAACCTCATAGCGCGTCATATATCGTATAAATGTAGAAATGAAAAGCGGGGCCGTGTAAATTTATCGGTCATAATTTATTATGTGTTATTTAAAGTTTTTTTTTATAATTAATATACGTTTTGATATAATGTATGCGTATAACGTAATATGTGACATGCACATTATTTCACGACTTTTTACGACCCTGGGCTTAGTGTTATAACTTTAAAAATCTTTTAAGCGACCCAATATACTTTTTTATATCAAAATAGAAGGTTATCAATTAATTATTCATATTTAATGGGATTATAAAAGGTTTTTTTAAGTTTAGCGTCTTGTTGATGTGAAAAAGTTTGACAAAAGTTTCAAATGTTTCCGAATAATTCTTTTTTTAAATATAATTTACCCTCTTTTGAGCATAGATGTCCGTAAACCGCTGTGCGGCCAGAAAATTTTAAATAAACTTTGCAGTGAACAGCTTCAGTTTCAAAGCAACATGAGATTCTGCCCAAGGGAAGCCATGCTCTTTGCCTCATTCACAGTTCCAAAAAAAAAATCTCATTAGTCTTTGGTGGCTCAAAAGAGCAAGTTTTAAACATAATGGTTAACCTTCGTTTTAAATTAACCATTTAAATGTGTGTTTAAAAATATGTGTTTTTTTTTAATAAGCGTAATTTAATTCTAGAGCTTTAGCTTGAAAATACCGTATTCTAATGCATTCCAATGCATACGCGCGAAAAGTAGAAACAATTGAAAATTTAAACCCAAACACAAAATATTATAGCGAAATCTATTGTTAACTGTATTTGACAAAATATAGTAATCATAAAAGGAAAATTTTTCACGTATATAGCGTATGTCAAAATAGTTGACGACGCAATCACGCTGCAAATGCGGCATACTAATTAAAATTCATTTTCAAATCGATTATTTTTATAATTTTTAATTTAATAAACGTTCAATATAAGCAAGAACAACTAAAAATGTCACAAAAATAAAATTAAATATTCCATTTGAAAATGAATTTGAATTAGTATTCCGTATTTGCAGCGTGATTGCGTCGTCAACTATTTTGGCATACACTATAAGTTTTATTTTCTAAAGTCTAGTAACATCGGACGAGTTTGGTGAGAAGTAATTAACTCGAAAGGTTGGATTTTACAATTAAATGATTCATTTAAATTATTTCGGTGACTGAATTTACATGATAAATTCCAGTTGTTCCTAATATTACTACATGGAGCCAAAACGTAAAAACACAAAAAATTTTCTTGAAAAAAAAATATTTTTGTCGCTGTTCTCTTGGTCTCTTTATTGACATTTTCTCTCGCATTTATTCTCAACTACCTTAAATTTCTTAACTATCATAATCTTCCGCTCAACTTCGCGTATGTGTAACTGATCTCTGCGACGCGGGGATTTCAGTGCAAAATCAATTGATTTTAGTAGTAAATTTTCAGACGCAATTTTCTTGAGATAGCTGTGGCCGTTGCAGAAACTCTTTTTATATTTAGAAAGTAGATTTTTTTCTCTTTCTAATGATATATGTCACATCCTGTAACTCCAAACTCTATGCTGACCATTCCCTAGTAAGGCAAACCGCAGACGAACGGTTAACCGAAGATTGATGGTTTTACATCAGTATGACACCGATTTGGCATTTCTTTCACTATAAACTGGAAGAGAGTGGTATTCACAAAAAAACTGTGGGGTTTCCCCTCGTTCTCGGCTGCTAAACACCCCAGGTTGAATGATTAAGTTAGGCCCCCACTCTAAAAAGATGCACTTATTCCAAATTTCGGCAAGAAGCGCATATTTTTTGATAGTTTAAGACTGTCTAGAAAAATGACGTTTTCAAAAGACTGTTGTTTATTTTTTATTCGTATTATATTTTTTAGTTTGTACATTTAATGTTTACCTATTTTATGTTATACAATGTATATTTTCACTAAAATTGCCTATATGGTTGTGTATAAGTTAGTTTTTGTTAGTTTTTTTTAAACAACCCCTATATTTTTTTGTATGTCCAAGTTTTTCGTGATATTTTACCTATAATTTTATTCACGTGTCTGTTACACGTATTTAAATAAATAAATATATATCCGTATAGCTTGTTTGATTTAGGAATTTTCGCAAGACCGATATAGTGCACCTGGACTGGAAATAACTATTTTGCGATTTTAAGCGTGTTTGAAAACTTTTACGCATTTTCAATAAACCATTTTTTGCGACAATTTAACTAGGCTTTTCTTAAACTGTTTAAAATTATTAATGTTTTCCAAAAAGTTCGATTTGATCACGTTTACAGAGCTAATACATATAAAGTAAAAACCCATAACATGTAAAGATTGGGACAAAAATTATCCTATAAAATTTATTTTTACAACAGTTCCATTGGCAGTAGAAAGTATATTCTTATCTTTTCTTTTACCATCTTTTCACATTTTACGTCAACATAGTTGTGGTTTTGTTCAAAAATATTTGAAAATTGAAAAGACTTCCTAGAATATTTGATTAATGAATCTGAAAATTATTAAACATCAAAGAGGTTTGAGCTCTAGGAAATAAAAATGATTATATTTGCCGTTCTATTGATACATTGGAATATATTTAAACACTCCACTGCCACGAAAATTGCAAAATACTTTGCACCATTTGCAAACTCAACCTTTTAATTTTATATTTTTATTTTCAATATTTACAAGTCACTGATATAGACGATGAAGGCTCTTCTAGTAAATTAATTGAGATCCTAAGAATTTATATTCATTAATTTAACCGGATTTCTGCAGAGTGAAACGTTAACTGATAAATAAAATATTGAAAATAAAACTAATAAATTAAAAGGTAGTTTTTGCAATTGGTGCGAAGTCATTTGCAATGCGGCGCGATTTCTTGACAGTGGAGTGTTAGCATATATAGATATCTTTTATAGGTTCGTAATACACTGGGAAGAAAATATGTAATTGTCCCAACAGTTTCCCTTATTTAAAGGTTTCACAAATACAAATATTAATTATAATTTACTTAGGAAAATAATGAAAACTCCAACCTGTTTCTAATCCATTTATTACATCCAAAATATCCTCCTGTATTTGTAATTCGCGGTCGCATGGGCTGCCTGGTTGATAATTCTTCCTAAAATCAAAACAACGAAATCTCATTCAACAACCTGTGTTGCTTCATCCAACCATATCTGAACAATCTCATCGCGCGCGAAGTCCGGAAGGGTATCGATATTGCTCGGCACTCCACATTCTGCTGACACCTGAACAAGCATTAGCTCGATACTTATTGATGGCAAACCTTGTACATAAAACAAGAAGCCAAAAAAATGAATGAATACCTCGTCATAACGCCAAAATTGTTATGCAAGTGTCCAGAAATGAACACACGGATTCCAGAATAATACACAACACTTCTCCCCTTCGTTGTTTCCTGATGATGATGATGATGTTGTTGTTGCTGTTTTTAATGAATGGTTTGTTTAGACTTCCTCAAAGTGGTAGAGGGATATTTGTGTTGTAGTTATTGGCAGCTGAAGATGTTGTTATAGTCGATGAACAGGTAGGACCACCCTCCTCTTCATCGAACTTGGAGAAGCGCCAAAACGCTTCTTTTTCCGTGTGTATTGTGTATGCATCGAGACTAGTTAGGAGTGTTGTTTGTCTGGGAGGTCGGTTTTTCAAGACGATACCAGAAGCTGATGACGATGGTAGTATCAAGGACAAGTTGGATAAGGCTTGCAACAAATATAGGCAAGAGTGAAATCATGAAGTGAAAGTTTTAAAGTGGTGGATGTTATGGCTTTTTTTTAATGTAATTGTCAGTGGGAACCATATTACGCAATCTTAAAACGATAATTGTCTGCGGTTTTAATGAAGAACATCATAAATGCTTCAATCCCCAAGGTTAAATGTATTGTTTAATTAATAGGCTTTTAAGAATGATTCAGTTAAATTTAAATGTGTCAAGTCGGTGTGAAAATCCAAAAACCTTTTTTTTAATTGTAAAAATGTTGATTATGTGAAATTTTAAACTTTTAAAATGTAATGGAAATTCCCACCAATATTTTGAAAGATTTTAGTAATTTTATTTTTTTCTTAATCAAATAAGAAATATTTGAAAATGATGTTTATTTTGCCCTTCCTAGTTTAATACATTTACATTTATTGCATGGGAAACTTTGCCTCCCGTACTGTTTAAATGAAGCTTTATCTGGTAAATGTAAAATTATCAAAAAAAATTTCCGCTAATTTAAATGGACCATTTTCCTGTATTCAAAAAAGTTTTTAAAAAAATTACGGAAGCATTGCTTTAAATTTTTTATACGAGAAAGTATATATGTTTAAAACTTTCTTAAAGTCGTCGTTAGAACTCAACTGCCCCGACTACTGCGTATCTTGCAAAAAAGACAAATTGCAAAAACTATGGTTTTTTTTAAAGTTTTTTTAAGTCTTTCATTTTTTATTATTTGTTTCTTAAAAGCTTAATTTCTTCGAATTTGATATACCTTTTTGTTAAGAACCGTTTACGATTATTGAATAATGAAGTTTAATTAATTTTAGGTTCAAAAACTGGTTTAGAATTCTTAAAAGTAAAGGATTTAAATAAAAAGTACAGAACGTGTTTTTTGCAATTTGTCCACGCTTTTTTGCAAGATGCGCAGTATTGGCACTGGTGTGCGCTAGACGACTGACATAAATTAACTCAGAATATTCAAGTTGTTTTTGCTGTACATAAATCTTTTCCGAACTTGACAGATTATTGAATATTTCCACAGTTTTGAATAAAAATATAATTTAAGACAATTAAAAAGATTAAGCTCATATTATTTATTCTTCGGTTACAAGAGAAAGCTACATTTAATTGTCGATGTTCCAATTTTCAATGGTCTTTTGTTTTAAGTTTCCGCGAAAATTCTAAAATGACATTATTGATATTCTTCTGCTTCAGGTCCACTACAAATTAAAAACGCCAATCAATTTCATGAGTTCAATGACTTAATTGTGCATATGCATTTTTTATTTGTATGAATTTATTTTTTCCAGATAATTCACAGAGGTACGAGGAATTTAAATTTCTTAAAAAAACAAAATATGGAATTCAGAATGTAAATATTTTTTCGTAATAATTTACAAAATATTTTCGACAGCATAAAAGCAAAAAATAACGAACAAATATACTTGATCCTTATGTAGATTTTTTTGAATTAAATTTTTAAAAAAGAAGTTTTAAGTTCCAGCTTCATTTTTTATTCAAAATTGTTCATTGTTCGTGTGCTTACTATTTTAAAACAAATTGCTTGATAATGGAAAATATACCGAACAAATTATTTAAAAAAAATGAATATCTATTCCGTTATCAACTCGACGATATCTTTCTATTGTTGTAATTTTTGTTGGCGTTAATCTAAAAAATTAGAGCTACCTGCGCATAAACTAACTCTTTATATTGTAATATTTAAATTTTGTATCTAACTCACAAACGACCTTCAAAATTCGTTCCATTATGTTCAATGAATATATTATCAAAATATAAGAAGTTGACAATTCCAATTTTATTTTCATAAAAAATAAAAGTAATCAATCTGATTTGATCTAGAAATTTTGAAGAAATATAATTAAAAACAGAGAAATTATTAACATAAATTGAATATTTGTTTCATGATCTCTTTGAGACCATGGAAAATAATTCCAAAAAAAATTTTTTTTGAAATGCCTAAAATTACAATATAAACATGTATTGTCGTGGTGTAGGTTAATGAAAAATCAGGGTTAAAGGAGCATTCCGAATGATAAAATAATAAACAATAATAAACAAATTGCAAATTAAATCTACACCTGTCCAAGCGAGATCATTTTATTATTCGGAATGCTCCTTTAATCCTGATTTTTCATTAACCTACACCACGACAATAATAATAGAACCCCTATATTTTTCTCTTTTTAATAATAATAAACTAATATATTATTGAAAATATGAGTTAAATTCATCATTAACCGAATATGTATCAAATATTAGTCTCAAGTGGTGTCAGATTGTACTCCTATGATGTAAATGAGTTGTTATCTAAAGTTACATGACGCAAGCTATTGTAATTTCTTTAAATGAATGCTTGTCTAAGCAAATAAAATTGATTTTTGCATTCCAATATTTATAAACTGTTGTTTGAAAGAACAACGCCAAATATTGCATTTTCACGCGTAGCGATTTTTAATTTTAAAATGTGGCTGAAAATGTTTGTGTTATTTCAAAAATATATTTTTCACTAGAACATAGCTACCAGTGAAGGAACCGGGTCCCGGGTTTTGGGAATTTTGAATTTTTTTAAGGTCCCGTCCATCACTGATAACTACGCTTGTCTTAAACTGTCTAAAATATTTAGATCGTACTAGATTATGAGCATACCCGTTGGTGTGCAGTTCTTCCAAGTTTTTTTTTTTTTAATTTAAATATTTCTTTTGAAATATTTTATAAATTGATTAGTGCAAGACTGGAATTTACTAGAATAGAATGACTGAGAATATAATTTGCGGTGTTTATAATGCACGTTGAAATGGACGGTACCTTTTTAGCCTCAAACTTGGGTAATTAAACCGTTTATTAGAATAAAACAATAAACAATACAAGTCAATAAAAATAGGATAAATAAATATATATAGAATGAAATATAATAATTACGTTCACCATTTATACGCTTCATCAAACCAATATATAGTTCACGTTACTCCATTGCAGAATGTATACACGTGCCGCGCGAAGAAATCGGCATCTAGATATTATCAACAATTAAAATATCTATCAATGCCTCACAGATCTTGTAATAAGTCCATTAATTATCCGAAATTTATTAAATTAGGATAATTTATCTTCTGTTGGATTATCAAAGATCTAGCATGAATTGTAGTACCCCGTTATTTATAATCGACAAACAGGTAGTATTAAATTAAGGACAAAAAATGCCATATTTTACTAATCCCATTTTTACCTTTGTTATTTTTACCCCAAGTTTTAATTTGTAAACTTCAAATAATGGATAACATGTTTAGATAAAAATCGTCAAAGTATGAGCACATATATGACATTGGACCAGTTCCACCCAAATCATTCAACTGGCATTTATCGTTTTCTAAAAGAAATTCAATGTCAACAGTGACAATAAAACTCGAACAAGTTTAAATCGCAGAAAATTCACGCATTCACGTTATTTTAAACAAACTTTAAACAAACATTTATTGTTTACTTCAGTTCTTTTTTATTTAAATAAAAATCATTTATAAACGGTTTTATTGAAAAGGTTATTTTACAGAACACGAATGGTTTAAAAAACACTAGTTTTTAATACATTTATACAATGGTATTTTTTGTCATGTCGTTTATTTTTTAATTATCTATAAGAATGACACGAGATATCATTCTGAAATAACAGAGTTTTCTATTTACTTTAAAGGATAAATAAACAGTAACAACTCAATTATAAATTTGTGGGCGATACTTTAAATTGTTATCTATTTTGTTAGCTCTCAGTTTATTTTCCTTGTGATCTAGTTGATAAAATATTAATTAGTCATGATTTTTAAATGAATAAAGTTATCATTTTTTTAAAGAATAAATTTGATATAAGGCAATAGGTTTTTTTGACATTATAACTTAATATCATCCTTATTGTTTGTTATTTTTGAGTTAATCTAATCAATAACTGGGACTAAATTATGGAATTTATTTTCTCGACTGACGTATTTCTTTGGTAGTTATAATAAGAATGTACCTACTAAAGTTTTCGTTTCTGATATATCACTTAGCGAACAGGCTGGTCGAAGATAAACCCATATCCGACGCAAAATGCCAGAAGGGGTATGGTTTCATACACCTAGATACTTAAATAATAATTATATTATATTATCAAGTTTGTAGTTTATTGAAAAAGCCGATTTAAAGGATTATTCCGAATAATAAAAAGGTCTCGCTTGGGGTCATGTCGATTCAATTGCGAAATAATAAACAAATTGGAAATTAAATCGACATGGCCCCAAGCGAGACCATTTTATTATTCGGGATGTTCTTTTAAAACTGTTTTTTCAATAACCTACACCACGAATATATATATGAAAGTGAATTTTTGGAATTCGGAATCGAAAACGAAATTCGGGAATCCGGAATTGCGTCCATCTCTTGCGCACACCGTATCGTAAAGCTCTAAAGATTTGAAGGACACTTCCGCAAAGTTTAAGTCTATGTTTTTCATAAGTCATACCGACAAAGTTCATAATGGAACCTATATATATATATCAGGGTTGCACGAAAATCGATTTTTTTCAAATGGAAGACGGAAAACAGAAGATGGAATTCCGTGCAACCCTAATGTATATATATATATATATATATATCGAACACCAATTGCAACATATCTTCAAATAGAAACCTCATCTATAGCTTAAATTTTTGATTTAAATTATAGAACAAGGACCAGTCCAAGGTAAATGTATTTTTCCTGTACAATAATAAATTCTTAAAATATTTTTATGTTATATTTCAGAACACCAGAATAGTCTTGACAAATATAGGCAATATTAACATATTACATAATTTGGGACCTAATATTTTGAACATAGGTTCATATCTACTTATTGTGCGTTATTGTTACCTAAAAACTCGAAGGTAAAATTATGATTTTAACTATTTTAACGTATATTTTGAAATTTTACATGTAAATTTTTACCGATTTTCTCTCATGACTTTAGATTTTTGATGTTTATTTATCTCGATATCCAAAAATATTCCGAATATGCTTAATGAAAACAGCTCTAATCAGTTCCTGCTGTTACTATTACATTTGGTGTGACTGGATATTATTGAAGTTGAAATATAAAAAGTTTATGAGCTCCATTCTTCTATAAGTTTGCCGTATTTAAACTAATCTAAATATTCTTAACCTGTAAATTATTAGGTACTTTTCACTATTGAAAAGCATACTTGCTCCTTAACAAATACCTGAAATATTAGAGGTTTTTTTTCATAGGTTTTATTGGTTTAGTATTTATTGTGAATCAGTTTACGTTCTTCCGAATATTAATTAATAACTTACTAGTTAGACGTACGGATTCAAGTTAAACATATTACCATCAAATTGCAACTAACACAGATTACCCCAATAGATAAAATATCCGAATCATTTATCCACAAGTGATCCTTTAAAAATTACCAAAATGTTGATTTTCAAAATGACCCCCTGTTGGGTAATCGAAGAAGTTTAATTTCTTGTCTGGCAGAAGAATAGAACAAATTTGTTAGTAAATAAAATACGACTTTTTGTTCAGCTCGTAAGGAACACATGTGCAACATCTGAACTTCCTGTACTAAAATGTTGCAAAACGTATAAGATGCCATATAATAGACAACTACAGTTCAGTGATTGACTGGGTTCGTCTGTGATATTTACGAATAAATAAACAGTTAGAACCACACGATTTAATATAGCTATATATAGTAGTTTCCTTTTATGAACATTCCAAATAAAAATTTAATTCTTGTTTTCGTTACTTAAATAATGTCTTTATTTAAAGAATGTCGAATATTTAAACTTCAAAAAAATCTTTAATATGATTTTATACAAGAAACAACGTGAAAATTTAGTTATTCGAAATCCCTTGCTGACATGAATCTTATAATCACGACAAATTATCGTGGCCCTAAATTTTTTTAAACACCGTCCAAAAAGAGTCCTTCTCTCCTTATAGTGGATCGCACTTAAAATGTGTATGTCTAGTTGAACAATTTTTTAAGGAACATAATTTTATCGTTAATGAAAAAAAAACAAAATCTATCGGGTAGTCGTAATGGGGAAAGGTTTAATTATGGTTCATTCCCAATAAAATTTACTTTATTTTTTAACGGGTAGCAATTTTCTTGAAATTGAGTTATGCTTTCCACGCCGTTCTGGCAATCGACCTCTGTTTTCAATATTGTAAATATTATTATCAAGAATTTATTGAGGCAATTGTCTTAAATCCTTTAAGGAGCATAAACTGCCGACGGGCAAACTATCAATTTAACTTTCAATTTGTTCATTATTTCGATTTTTCAAGTCCTTTCTTATTTGTATTATATTTTATATAGTTTTCGCTGTAACTTATAGATTTGATAATTTACACAGGAAAACTAAATAATCAACAAATTGAAAATTACATCGACACCGCTGTCATTTTGCCCAAACCGAGAACAAAACAATATCAGTTTATGCGCCTTTAAGACAAATTTCAATATTAACTTTCATCTAAATTTATGATAATTATTCTGAATCACTTTTTTGCGCCCTCCATGCCCATTTCTTGCAATTATTATCCATAAAGTGGTCAGCCACATTTTAAATGCGCTCCACCGTACAGGACACATTTTGAAAATTGTGTCAAATTAGGCATAAGGCAGATTATCTTGGCTTTATTCAATCTTATGTTACAAGTGTACTCCATTGCCAAGAAACCGCGCCACATTGCAAAAGACACCAGCTTTTAATTTATTATTTTTATTTTCAATATTTTATTTATCAGTTAATGTTTCATTCTGCAGAAATCCTGATGAATTAATGAAAATAAATTTTTAGCACCTCAATTAATGAACCAGAAGAGTCTACATCGTTAATATAAGTGACTTGTAAATATCGAAAACATCGAAAATGAAAATAATAAGTTAAAAGGTTGAGTTTGCAATTAGTGCGAAGTCTTTTGCAACGCGGCGCGGTTTCGTGGCAGTGGAGTGCAAATGTATATTTCGAATTGAATGGAAATCTCCCTGAAATAATTTAAATTTGTAGAATTTAAAAAATTTAAAAAAAAGAAATTTTTTGGCTTATTTCAGCAATTCTCATATCCCTAACCGAATAGAGAAATTTTAACAATTGTTGATGAGTAAACGACTAATACTTTTCCTTTGTTTAACCGCGATTACAGTAGGTTAATCATGTGGCCCTATTGTGACAAGCAAACTTTTCAATTAATCAAGAATATTAAACAGGAAGAACAAAGAAACTATGTAATCCTATATGGTAACAAGTCTATTGTTCTTTACTGGTTCGTTCCTTTTTTGTAGTCATTCCATTCTTCCATTTATTAATTTGTTTATTAATTGATTTTCGAATAATTGAGCATGCAATTGGATTTGCGCAGGTCATCCAACCCATAAACCCAATTGTGCTGGTAATTATTTCGTGTACAATTTAGGTAGAATAACTCGGCATAAATATCGATTTTTCCTCTAGTGGGTCAAGATTAAATATTGGAAGATGAGCATATATGCATATATGTGCTTGTTGGGGCTGCGTGCTAGAGTAAGGCACACACATACACACAAGCACTCCTACACAGCACATCTCGAGCCATAAAACCCGTGTGTTAAGTTGCCTACAACTGTTTGATTTATTTGAGACAATCAGTATGGTGGTGCAACGCGTCTGAGCGCTGCGTACGGTGAGTCTGCTTATGTTGTACGTTCGATTGAATATTAGGTCATCGACGGTGGTATTGTTGCTGGTTTTGATGTATCTATTTGAACCGATTGTTTCTCACCATCTTGTTATTACTGCTTAGATTGGTTTCAAGGCCGTTTCTTGTAAAATATTATTTATTGGAAGATATATTATTTATAGTGGTACATTTTTGTGTAAAGTTAGGTGCTTATACACAACTTTTATTTGTTTGTTTATTTTTTGCTGGCTGTTGTTGTTGCTGTTCTCTATTGATTTTATTTTTCTATCGATTTTCTTCTTTACTTGGTCGTTAATAGTTAAATTTGTGCGTTTGTTTTATTTTCAATATTTATAATTTCAGATAATCGCGTGGCTAATATTTAATTGCCCATTTTTAAAAAATAAGCTAACAATCTAACACGTAAGTTTTCTTTTATATTATTTTTAATTTTAAAATCAAGTTTAGTCGTTTTCCAGAAAAGATGTCTAAACGGAAATTTTGAATTTTTTAAAAATCTCATCAATTTATATTATTAATCTGAATTATTGTAACGAGGGACACAATAATTTTTTTCTTCCGTTCGGCATATTTTTTGAAAAAGAGAATAAATGCAAATTGTCAAAATTTTAAATTTATTTTGGCACCTTTTAAATGATTTCCTTTTGTTTAAAGTTATGCGAGAAATCTAGCAAAGTATAAAAATTAAAAAAAAAAACATGCAATTTATAAAAAATTAAAAATTGCATTATTACTGACAAAATATTTTCTCGATAGAGCAGATTTTCTATTTTTTTTTGGGTTTTTTACAAGTTTCGATTTTATTTTTATTCATATATATGTTGTCCTCATCAGAGATCGGTGCCCAATGTAAGAGGAAAAAAAATGCCAAATGTAAGAAAAAGAAAAAAAAAATATTCCAGAATGTGTTCCTCGTTATTGCCACAATTGAAAAATGTCTCGGATATAATTTTTGCTAAATATTCAATGGAGTGCGATTTTATATTTAAAAACGATGAAAAAAGTTATGAATCAATTAAAAGTCGTTAATAAGTTAGATCTCGCATGTTATATATCCAGTTGAAGCAAAATTGTAAAAAGGTTTCATATTATTGTAAATTTTAAACATCGGTATCTAATGGAATAGCAAAAATTTAAAAAAAATTATAGTATTAGTTGGACGGCAACACGGTCACAAAGAAATTTTTCGTCTTTTCCTCGTCAATCAGTGTTATCCATTTTTTTGAGACAACACACATTGATGAGATACAAAACAGTGGCCGACAAAACGAGAACTTCATTTTGTTCTAGTTTTTTTCCTCTTCCATTGGGCACCGATCTGTGAAAAGGACAATGCAGAGTGCTTAAAATATACTATAAATATCCAGTCCCAATAGACCTTAAATATTTGTAAATAAAAATTTTAATTAAGAGACGTTATTTATTTCTTTTTTGGGAAAAAAACTACGTTAAAATAATTTTATTCCCGAGATATTTAGAACATATATTACATAGCGGTTCTTTTTTGTGTTATTTATAAATTTTATTAATTCCATCATTCGTAATTTAATTTAAATTCACCGTTAGGTTCATAATTAATTTGTAATCATATTGTCCCGACAGTTTAAGATTTTTCTCTTCGCGAGTAGATTTATATTCTTTATTCGTTTCGAATTATAGAGTGCATATTTTATATGGTTTCTCATTTTCACTATTAAATTCTACGTAATCCGTTTTTAATGAATTTCGTATCAACTATTAGGTTTTTCCTGTAAAAGATTATTATCCGCTTTATAGTCTCTGTGTGCTACAAAGAGAACGTCCTTCTGAACTGAATAACAATGGAACAAGTAATATGGGTATGGGTTTCAAATATAAATGGATAACCAAACGAGAAATATAATTTTAAGATGTAAAATAAATTGTCAATAATTCCATCTTCTCTACGCACTATCACATACATCAATAATTCTTGAGCTCAAGTCTATAATAATAAACATTTATTTTGTGTTATGTAATATTTAAAATTTAAATTGAAAAACATTTAATCCTTGATAAAACCTTAATTTATTTCGTTACACTACAAAAAGCTTATTGCAGATTTTTTTGACCAGTGTGTTTAAAACTAAACTCAAGTTGCAACATTGAGGAAAAGTGATATTTTTTATTTTCATAATTGAAGTAATTAAAGAATCACTACAATTAGTATATAAGTCTATAAAATTTAATAATGTGTAGATAAAATTTAAACCAAGAGTTGATTCATACTTCTCCCCAAGCTTTGAATAATTATCTACATCTATAGAGGTGCATCTACTTCTTATGTTTCTGTTTTAGTAGCTTAAATAAATCCATTATAAAAATTGTATTAGTTTTCTTATGATATATTAAGAAAAAGAAAAAACTTTACAGTGTATTAAACTATTTGTAAAACTGTAGTATTAGGACGGGTTTATTTTGAGTTAAAAATATATATTTAGCGTAAGCGTTGTCTTAATTTCTCATTTCAAATATAAAACCATTACCTTAAATATTTTCCTCTTATCTTTAATTCAAATTTTGATCCATAAAAGTTTTGAGTCTATTAATATTTTATAAATAAATATATTTGCAGGTTCGTCCCAACTCCATCTTCGACTAACTCCTACTAATCAACTACTACTAACAACTACTAACCTTTGGGTAGGTTATACCAAATTCCATAATCGACAAATGGCAAACATTATTTTAGGTGGGATATAATCCTCCGTCAATAAATTGATGAATTCTTAACACTTGTTAGTATAGCGATCATTGGTACGAATGATTAATTAATAATTTAATGAATATTCAATTTCAGAAGAGCAATACAATTGTACATTAGTTTTGTTAAAGGTTAGTCATTTTAATTCGAATGTGAGTAAACTGATAAAAATGCAAATTTTTGCACTCGTCTGTATTCACTTGGTGAAAATAATAATACAAATAAATAATAGTATACATGAAGATATAATATTTGCAAACATTCAAGGATTATATTCAAATATGTTTGTTGTAGTGAGCGTTGTCTCGAGTGGGTGCGCGCGCGCTCGGCCAACGCGTATTCATCAGCGGCTCATGGCGCATAGTCTAGTTGGCAAGAAGTGCGCAGCGCTTTTGCAGGGCGGGGATTATCGAAAGTGAACAACAACGCGAAAAAACATCCAACAATAATAATAATCATAATAATAACAACAAAAATGGGAGGGCGACGAGTTGAAGCAGCCCTTCCCGCGAGAATATTACGACCACAACCAGATGGAGCGGGCGTGCGAGAATGTGCGAGCGAGTGGAGACGAAAAGCAGCGATTCATTGGCATCACTGTTTTTTTTTCGCTGAAGGCGCACCAGTCGTACGTGTTATTGAAGGAATGAAAGAAAAAGTGTTTGTATGATGGTTGCGTCATCGGGCGCTGGCAAAGATTCATAGTTGACATTCAGCGCGCCGCAGGCGCTATGCTGCCGAGATGAGAGAAGCTCCATCCTATATATCAATCATATCTTATTTCCGTTTAGTATATTGATGTGATTTTTATTGTTATTTCGTTTTTTTGCGTGTGTTGTATGATTTGTTGTCGCTTCCGTTACTGATCGGTTACTGGTTTAGCTTTTTGGTGATCGCAACGTCAACCGCGTGTCAAGCTGGCGAACGATTACAGTTATATGCTGTTCGTTCCCGGAAAGGGATTATGTAAGTGTCTTTGTTTTTTTCGCTCAAATCAGTTATTTTGGAAACCAAAACATAGTGTAGAGCGCATGGCCTTGGAATCCAAGGTTGGCGCCGCGTGCAGATGAAAATAAATGATTTTCCCCGCCAGTCTTGTAGCTGCTGGGATTTTTAAGTCTGTCTCATTCACTTTTAGTTTCACTTTCGATGGATATAAACAATGGATTAGACAAAGTGCGTGCGCGCGACGCGATGTGAACTAGAATCGCGCTGTGTTAAAAGTGATAGTTTTGCAACATTTTGGTGTGGAATGGGAGATTGATTCGAATTTCGCGAGGCGTTTGATTTTTATTGAATTTATTATGTCGGTTGTGTGAGATATGCACCTAATTATAACAGTTTTACATGAAATGTTAGTACTCCGGTATATTGACAATATTTTTGGTAGGTATATGACTGACTTTATTACAGCAGTTCACTTGAAGAGAAATTTTGTTGCAACTAAGTTTTGTTTTACTGTTTTTATTTTCTCTCTAACTAAAACATTGACTGGTGTGAAATATGTTTATTAAAATAGTCCTTAATGTTTATATAATCTTGAACTATTTTTTATTTTTCTAATAAGAGTTTAGCGAAGCTCATTATTTGAAATAATTTTCTGTTTTTTCATCAGAGAGATAGTTTTAATGTCACATTTGGACTCATATCAATGACTCAATGTAATAATTTTAAAATATACTTTATTTCAAAGAAATTTTTCCTCAATTTAAGTGTTATAAAAGTTATATCTGTTCAAAATTTGAAACAAATTTCAAAAGAACTTGCTCTGTTTATTATTTCGTCATTTTCCACAGTTACTGTTAATGCTCAATTGTATACATTATTCTATTTTAGGGCATCTGAATCGTAGTTTTTTAGTTTTTATTTTTTGGTTTCATATAACTCCACCTATAATCATTATTTTATTGTTGAGAGTGTTAAGATTTATGGATTTTTGCGAGAGTATAATTTAGAAGAAAGTGGAAATGCTATAAAATTATATCATTAGGCAGCAATGATTTACCAACGTTGTATGACATGTATGTATATTTACTGAATCTAATCATACAAAAATAAATTATAAAACTTTCTTTAATTTTAAGTGTGCTCAGATTGAAATATTCATCATAATAAAATAAATATTTTGGTAAATTAGTAGTTCTGACTTGATATATTTGATATTTAGTCAATTGCAATCGCCACTTGTTACCCAACTTGTTAATTATGATGTTTAATTGTTATCGAACAGGTTTATTGTTCGTTCAGACAGCACAAAAATTGCATATTGAATTGGTGACAACTTGTTGTAGGTATTTGTTTGCGACAGCAGACGAATCGAGTACTGTCTGTCTGGCAGTTGTTTTGTTGGTGCTGAAAGAACGACGCTAAAACACGTCACGTATACACATACACACACTTCAATCACATTTTATTGTTATTGTTCGAATATGTAAGCTTTTCCACATTTACATACAAAGAACAATGGGAGGATTGTATTGTCTAGACGTGAAATATTGTTTCAACACGCTGAAATTGGTTATAGATTTTGAAGCGTAGGAAAACGAGAAGGCGAAAAAAAACATCGGTTTTCCCCGTGGTAGAGGTGGATCAGAGTGAAAGTTTCTGCTGGGAGACAAGAGTGTACTCGGATTGGCAATGAAATGGAAAGGCAATAAGTGAAAAACGAAAGAAGCCTAAAAGGGAGAGCGAAAATTATAAGCGACCGAACGTGGAAACCCGTTTCGGATAGCAGCTGCCCCCTTTCATTGTCGTTTTTTTGTATGTATGTGTGTCGTGTTGCGGGTCCCCCCATCGCCGGTTGATCCCCTTTTATTCTACAGCCACTCGCTCGCGTCTGATTTGCTTTTCGATTTCAATCGACGAAAAAAATGTGTATATTCGTTTTTTTTTGTTCATATTTTTTGCTGTACTTTCTGTGCTCAGAGTTCCTTGCCAAAAAATATTCCTTGATCGTTAGTAATTGCTCTATTATCGCTTCATAAAAGTGCAAGACCGGATCAGGGCTAAAAACAGCGAACAATGAATTGCGTCGGTTTATTTGAATGAACTTTTGCGCACGTCAACGTCAATTGAACGGCATACGTGATCACACCGATTCCGGAACGATGTGCCAAACTGGTTGTGCGATGGCGGCTAAGGCGCCCAACGAAGACACTCATACATAAAAACGTCTGGAGCCAATGTTTTCATTATTTTGTGTGTTTTGTGTGCACTCGCAAGCAAACATAAGCGGCCAAAAACAGGCAATAGCGCTCCCCTTCGAGGCGATCGTCTGTATTTGTGTGTATGCTTATGATCGGCGGCGGCGGCGACGGTGGCGCAGCAGACGGTAGAAGGGAAGAGGGAGTTCGTTCTGTCTTCCTACGTCTCATGTTGTCTGCAATTTTACGTTCTCTGGTTGAGGTTTTTTGTTGTTATTGCTGCTGCCGCCAGCAGAGGGGGGGGGGGGCTGTGGGAGTGACGAGGAGACGAGTCGAACGAATGAATTGTGTAGACAGAATGCATATGCATACACTTTGTCATCGTCAGACGTTTGCACTCTATAGCAGCGCCCCCCGCTCCGTTCTCATCCATTCCATCTCCGATCCCCATACACAACATTCCCACTTTCGCCTTCCACTTTCATTTCTCTCCCATAATATGCCGTTTGCCTCGAGGAATAGACGAAAAAAATTTCGAACCAACAAAACGAACGGTTCAATTCGAAACTAGAATTGTTATTTCGCGAGCTATAGTTTCATTTTTTCTCAAATATTTTTACTACTCTTAAATTTTTCCGGTCTTTGTTTTGTACTTTTAAGACGTTTTCCTTTTCGTTTAGAAAATCTCATACATAATATCATTTCTTCATCCTAAATATATATATATATAATACGTTTCTTCCTAATAATATTCCTTTTATTGTATAACCAAGATTTTTAAAATCTTTATTTAGAAATGAAAAATTTCTACATTATATATTATTTTTTCGAATTAATTAGTCTCTTTTTATAGTTTATTTTCGAGCTGTTATTTTTTGATACATAAGACAAAAAAAATTTTCTCGAAGGAACACAGCACGAGACAACGACTTAGAGACAACGCCAATATTGAGAGACAGAGACGGCGAAGAGCGAGAACGCGAGAGGCGCGAAATTTTCTTTTTCAAATGAAGTATCAAAAAATTGCACTTCGACAATAAGTGTCCTTCCTACTTTATTTTATTTTATTAAAGTAATACAGATTTAGCCTTTTTAGGAATTTAGAAAATTTGTGCAAAAATATTTAGTTTAATAATTTTGTGTAAATTATTTAATATTACGATTATTGGTTAATTTTTTCCACCGTACATAAAAAATGAACAACTAAGAGAACGGTTGAAACACGACAATCACTTCATCGTTCCTTTTAGCACGTTTCTGAGAATATTGCCAAGAAAATTATCTTCTTTTCACAAATTTACATGATGCTTCAATTGTTTTTTTTGTTTAAATTTGTGCAATTGTTGCTAACAATATGGGGAAAACAATCGGGGGTTTTTTTTCGCTTCGTTCCAACCATTCTCTCATCTGTTTATATTTTCTGTCGATGCCGGTAGAAAATATTAGTCGAGACTAGAATCCATTATTATTTTTGCTCTACGATATTGTGATCTCCATTTTTCTTACTTTAAACTGAACATGGTTTTTGTCTTTTCTTTTTGTTTTATGAAAAATGTGGAAAATTGTCTGAATTTGCTTTATTATTTGAATTCCTGTGCATTTCTAATTATTCGCACTCATATTGCTCTTCTCTCGTGCGTGTACGCCGGTTAATGTACTAACATTTGAAGCTGGAGGGCATCTGTCCGGATTGCGCGGTTCGGTGTCTGTCGACGATGTCAACGGATGCAGCTCCATGGCAAACTTTAGCCGAGGGAACATC
The DNA here is from genome assembly GCA_963931815.1 of Caenorhabditis plicata. Lineage (NCBI taxonomy): Eukaryota > Metazoa > Nematoda > Chromadorea > Rhabditida > Rhabditidae > Caenorhabditis > Caenorhabditis plicata. The sequence continues at coordinate 3,919,361 of OZ007493.1, read as the reverse complement.
ATCGGCGACGGCTGCGGCAACTGCCGCGGCCGCAGCTGCTGCTGCAGCGGCAGCAAATGCTGGAGCAGCCAATAATAACGTTGTTTTACCACCAATAACGACGATGGTGAATCCACAGACGACTATTCATCAGCTTCAGCAACAATATCACCACCAACAACAGCAACAGCACCATCATCAACAGCAGCAACAGCAGCAACATCATGCTGCGCTGCATCACTTTAATCAAGGGATTCAACAACAGCATCAGCAGCAATTTATTCAACATCAGCAGCAGTTACAACAATTGCATAGAATGCAGCAGATGCAACAACTACAGCAGCAGCAGCAGCAGCAGCATCAGCATCAGCTTCAGCAGCAGAATTGCCAAGATCCTCAGCCATCAGCATCAGGACTGAACTGGCCGAGTGTTGATCCGAATACAATGGCGGCACTAGCGCAGGCACAAATGGCTTCACATGCACAGTTTGTCTCACTCGCGTTATCGCTGGACCCATCACTATTGTCGCATTTTCTGGCGGCTCAAGCAATGCCCCAAGTTCCGCAGCCAATGGTCCACAAAAAAGGTTTTGTGATTTTCATAGACTTTTATGGGTTGTATTTTTTCTATGCTTGTGCTGGAATTGAAAAAATGCATTCATATGCTGCTTAAAATTTGCCAAATTTGACGCCAAACTAATTGTATATTTATTGGGATTGACTCTAATTGGTTTTTAGCGCGTTTTAATCTTAAACTTAGTTTAGTTTGGTGGATCTTATTTAAAAAAAATAACGTACTAGGTTCAATTGATTGCACTCGTGATAACAATCGTGTGAGTGAGGAAGGTTTATGATAATGACCGAGACACGTCTCGTCTTGATTACCACACACTTAAAAATACATTTTGAGAGTTCTGGGTAACAATATATTTGGTATGGATACCGACCGACCTTCACACCTACCACACTCTGGTATCGGTTTTTGGAACTCTCACCGAAGAATATTAGTATTGTTCTGGTGGTGGGTGGATGGTTGTCGGTTATGGGGGTGAGAAATTTATGGTGTTGCGGGTAAATGTGAGCGATTACAAAAATTGATTGTTATATTGTTTTGTGTGTGTATGTGTGATTCTTTTGAAAGTGGTGTGGTGTATTCCAATATTTTTTCCACCTTATCTCATTCTCTTATTTTTTAAATGAAGAATGATAGTTTTTCATCATCGACTTCGAATAAAAAATTATTTCGTTCCATTGATAATGTGTTCGAATGTGTTGTAAAGAAAAATTGAAGAGGAACGACTTTTTATACTTGCGCCTGTGTATGTGAGTGAGTGTGTGTAATATAATTAAAAGCCAAAAAATGCGATTGATGAAGGTATAGGTTTTTAAATCGATTTGATGCAAAAAATGAGTAATAGAACACCCAAGTGGAAAAGACGAGTGGTGTTGTGGTTTTTAATAGGAACTGATTTGTTATAGTAGATATTAATAAACTTAATTTTTAGCCGAAATGGAGCTGCGTGTCGGAAACAAGTTTCGACTGGGCCGAAAAATTGGAAGTGGATCGTTTGGTGATATTTACCTAGGTGGATCTTTCAGAGATAGTGTTAGTTTGTGTAAAACTGTGTTATTTAGGTCAGAACATTCAAACAAATGAAGAAGTTGCGGTGAAACTTGAATGTGTTAAATCGAAGCATCCCCAATTGCACATTGAAGCAAGATTGTACAGAATAATGGAAGGCGGCATTGGAATACCAGAGGTTCGATGGAATGGACACGAAGGGGATTATAACGTTCTCGTGATGCAATTACTCGGACCATCATTGGAGGATTTGTTCAATTTCTGCCAGAGAAAGTTTTCATTGAAAACAGTGTTGTTATTAGCCGATCAGATGGTAATACAAATAAGCTCAATTTGGGAAAGAAAATTTATTTTTAGTTGTCACGGGTTGAGTTCATTCACACGCGAGATTACATTCATCGTGATATTAAACCTGACAATTTCTTAATGGGACTTGGAAAGAGAGGAAACCTTGTCTATATTATTGACTTTGGTCTTGCGAAAAGGTATCGGGATAGTAAGAACCAGCACATTCCGTATAGGGAAAACAAAAACCTGACGGGAACCGCCAGATATGCGAGTATCAATACACATCGGGGAATCGGTATGATTTTTGTGGCTATAATGAAGACAGAATATTGAGACTTTTAGAGCAATCAAGGCGTGATGATATTGAATCATTAGGATATGTATTCATGTACTTTAACCGAGGAACACTACCATGGCAAGGATTGAAGGCTGTGACAAAGAGGCAAAAATATGAGCTCATCTCGGAGAGGAAATGCTCAACGCGAGTGGAAGACTTGTGTGCCGGATTTCCCGGTTGGATTGACGAATTTTCCCTTGTATGAATGATTTTTAGACACGTTTGCATCCTATCTTAACTACTGCCGGAGTCTTCGATTTGAAGAAGCCCCAGATTATTCGCATTTGCGTCAGATATTTAGGAATTTGTTCCATCGTCAAGCATATTGTTATGATTATATATTTGATTGGAACACATACAGGTATAGTTTTAATTGTGTTTGAATTATTTGCGTCAGAATCATTGTATTGTTCAATACGAATTATTGGGGATGTTTTGAGAAATGTTTTCGATTCTGACGCTGTCAATTCATGCTTACAATGCTTTCCAATTGCTTATTTTTAGCTCGAGGTTTCGCCGACCGGGTGTTTAAGTTAAGACGATGATAAATTTAAAGACATTTTATGCTTTATATGTAAGTCATTTTTTATTGTAAAAACTCGGTGACGTGAAATGTCCTGCACGATGCCACTTTTCGTAACTGCAATTTTAGTAGGTTTTTTTCAGGCCAAAATCAGGAAGAGGTGCATCATATGGACATCCACACCAAGTTGTTCCTTACTGAGCCAAATTTTGATTTCTGGCAGCGTCTGAAAGTGTCTTGTTTGTATATTGATTGATTGCGAATCAATTTGATAACCAGAATTAATTATTTTGAATTCTTATTTCGTCTATTCTTTCAACAAAATTTTCCATTGGATTTCTTTCATTCGCTTTGTTTTTGTTTGTCTAGTTTATTTTAAATTGTACTCTGAGTTGATTCCAACTGATCTTTTGAGTTATGTTTCAAAATAATTATCATCATTTTTCTAGGTGGTTCGGTTCTTTTTGTTTTTATATTATATTTAAGGCTTGTATCACACCATATCTCAATCATATTTTATTTTCCATTTGAAAAAAGCAAAAAGTAATCATTTTTTATTGAAACGAGTTTCATCACGCCTATTCACGTCTTTAATGGTTTTTTTGGAAATGATTTTTTGTTTCTTTTTATATTCTTGTTTTTTTGTTTTAATTGTCTCATTAATTGCAATAATTTGATTTCGTAATTATTGTAATTTTCGTACTTTATTCCGATCTTCCTTTAAGCAGAAATGAGTTGTTAATTAATGTTGTTTCGTGGGTGAAACAACTAAGAATATTTTAATTGTATTGAGCTGTCAGTTCATCACTTGAAAGCCCGATAATGTGCCTGTTGTGTTAGCTCTGAATTATGATTTGTATTTTCTATGTGTTTTTGTTTTCAATTCTAAATATTAAGTCGAATAGTTTTAGCTAGTAAATTGTACAGAAAATGTTACCAGCCCGACTTCCTTTACCTGTCACACGACAACATTATCTTGTTTCCCCAAAAGATGTAACTCTTGGCGGAATAGACTATTAATATTATCATTCTTACTATATATATTGATATCTTCCATTATCTGTCTCTCTCCCTCTTTACGTGTTTTCATATGGTGTATATACCTCTTGAATCAATTTAAACAATTAAACCTCCTCGAGTTTTTCTATTGAAGCAAATTACTCTTTAACAACACAGATTACAGAAAAATTTATCATTGGAGTTTTTGAGTTACTATGTTTGTTTTGTTTTGTATTTTTTAAAATAATTGGGAACCATATAAAGGACACGTAAGAGTTGATTTTTCGGTAATTAAACTAGGCGACAATTTTGTTTAAGATTTTCTTTTTTTTTGGTTGCGGGATGAGTCGACTGATTAAAGGAAATGTAACTTTTGTAAGAAAAATATTTATTAGTTATATTAATTGGGAGACGTGTTCTAATTTTGATGCCAATTGTAATAGTTTGTTAATTGTTTTTATTTTTTCTAAATAATCATTCGCTGTATTGAGTTGGAAGGAATAGAAATGTTTACGTGCTAAATTTAATTTTTCCTTTTTATTAATGCAAATTATTAATTTTGTTTATTGTTTCAAATGTTCAGTCGATCGCCGTGTGTCGTTTGAAAATAATGGAACCGTCGCATGTGCGGGTTTATTTTATTGTTTTCTTTATTAATTTCTGATTGATTGTATACAAGTTTCTTATGATTTTTGTGTTCTTAAATAATTAATTTGTAAGCTTATCTGAAAATGAAGCAAACTTATTGTTTTTGTTATTCGATTGAAATGAGAATTATTTTTCAATGTTGTTTTCTTACAATATGTTTGGATTGAAAGAAAGCGATTTAAAATATTTATAATCCAATGTTCACGAACGGTCCATTAAAAAGTAAATAAGGAGCTGAAGAAGATAAGACTGAAATAATCCTCTAGCCATGGATTTACAGAATTCTCGCTAATCGCTTCGCTTTCATATGTGAATGGTTTGTATATCCTTTAATCTGTACAGATTAAAACTGGCTATTGATAAAAAACAATTAAAACAAAACTGTATTAAATCACTATTCATAAATAAAAACAAAAAAGTGTAATGAATGACATTGTTGCTTTTGTAATTGAGATAAAAGAAAGCTTGAGCAACTAATTAATTGCGGTCACGGGAATATCTTAATGTTGGCGACAATTTCAGCCGCCGTCTTGGGTTTCGATTGGCTTTTGTTAGCCATCACAACTGCGTGCGGAATCAACGAGTTGGCCAGAAAGTCTTTGGCGTCTCTTAATATTTGCGCCTGTAATGTCGTAATTGTTCAAGTTGGTTTTGTATTGCTCGCCTGTTTCTTAGCGCTGTTTGCGATGATCTGATTGGTCCGAACTCTTGTGTATCTGTCGAATGTCTCGCTGAACGCGTCTTCGATGACCTGCATCAATGCTTCACGTTCTTCAAGCTAAATAATTCGTTTTGAGCTAATCGAGTTTTGTACAACAAGCCTCGCGAATATTAACTGGAGCTTCGCTTTTCCTACGCGGGACAATTATCATTGGAACTGAATCGGTTTGTGTACCACGGCCGCAATTTAGATATTCAACGCTAGCAGTGGTGATATTTTTCGTCTGATGGAGAAATAATCATCAATTAGTTGGTTCAACTTACCGTCTGCGTAGCCATGTCGCGGAAATCTCCCTTCAGAGAAGGAGCTGCCAAGATATCATAAAATGTGTTATCTGGGGGAGAATAATCCGGTTCCATGCGAGCCTCAATATCTTGGGCTGATTTTGATCTCCAATTATACAAAACATTATTTTATGTTGTATTGAGGTGTACCTTGGGGGAAGAGCGACCTCTAACGAATTATTTGCTGGTCTGTTGATTATAACGCCATTCTGACGCTGTCCTAAGGATGCAAATGTCCTGCGGGTTGATCCTACAAATATTAAAAATTCAAAAAACAAGATAAAACAGGACACTACCATTGGATGTTGATTTCTTTTTATTCGAGATATGATCGTTTAAGCGGACTCCTGAATGGTTTGATTTAAGCGAATTGTCACTCTCCGATGAGGCCTTTTCCATTGCAATTTTTGCTTGCTCTTCAACTATAAAGTAAATATGGATTGAATCGATTATAAATCCTGATACTTTTATCAATTATATCCCGATCCCTTTTACAAGTTGATTGACCGGCTGTTGGCAAATGAGGCAATGTCACATTTCTTTTCTTTCGGCGAACCACTAAATCAACTAAAGTTTTCCACCGTCTAGTTCTCGTTCTAATGGCAACATTCGATTGAAACCAAAAATGATTTAAAACATGTCATCATTTACGAAAAGGCGTTTGAGACATTTTGAAATAAGAAACCATAAAACAATTCAACACATATATTTAATACGCAATTGAGCAAGATTTTAAATGAAAACCTTTTTCCATTCCATTTGCTGCATCGCGGTCGTCTGGGTCGAAATAATGAGTTCTGAAAAGGTGTAGCATTGGTTTATAAAATTGAGAAATTGCACGTCAACAGAAATCCCTATATTATATTTTTTAATAATATGAATTATGATGAATTTTAATAAGAAAATCAACCCAGCATTTAATAAGAATATCAGAAATCAACTAACCTCATCTACAAGGGGTAAGAGATATTAAAAAAAAACTAAGAGAATCAGGTATTTTTAATAGCTTGTTGGTACTCTCTGACTCCTAGAGAAACTGAGAGAAGGGCAATAATCACAAAGTTTATTATTTTTAAGTATATCCGACCAAGACCAGGATATCAGCGAAAGATAATAGATATTCATGTCTTTTGTATACAATGGATAATAATTATTATTAATGGCCTCAACCCAAAATTTCTAAGAAAGACTATAAATTTATAGCTATAAATTAATTAATGAGCACTTACAATCACTTCCTTTTCCATTTATCTGATAGCTAATTTATTTTAATATGTAATCATGTATTAGTCTATTTCACTGATCAAAATTTTTTGAAGACCTTCCTCTTTTTATCACTGCTCGTTTACATACGTAGTTTATTTAATATGCTTTTATAAAATAAATAAGTCATAGAAAAGTTTTCAGTATTGTCAACGCGTGGCAATTATTAAACAAAAATTAATCATGGAATAACTGTAAATTTCTTCGATTCCGAAATTCAAAATCCACCATTCCGCCTATCCCTGGTGTATTGAGAATAAAACTAACAAATAATACAATATATTATTTAGACATGTTTATAATTTTGATCAGAATACTTGTAAGCTTAATTATTTTAAAATATAAACACGTTTATATTTCCTCCATAGAATTAATTTTAAAAAAAATAACGTTTGTCCCAAAGAGAATACCTAAATCATAAAAGTATATATTTCCCAATCTTAAGAAAAAAAGTTTTTAAGAAATTTAGCACGACAATTGAAAACTAAATTTTTCGCGTTTTTAAGCGAGATGTTTGATGTTCCACGTAGTAATAACAAATAAGTTTTTCTCAAGTTTGATAAACTTGTCTTAAAATATCTAAAATCCATAAACTTGAACTAGAAATCTTTCTTTGAAACCCTTAAACCATTGCAATTGAAGTGATTTAGTACCTATAGTAAAAAAAAATTATTTTACATATTATAATTCTGTTTGACGTGCAATAAATTACTTAATCTTACTGTCCAGGTCGTATTAAAAACGGTAGATGTGTTGTTGAGGCGATTGTATTGTGACAAGAGCTTGAATCTTTTCCATAATTGCAGTTCACATCATTTGTGATGTTCGGCCTAAATGAAAAAGTTTCTATTGCAGAATTGTAGGTTGCTCAACTGAGCGCGATTAAAAGTGTTTTAAATATAAAGAAATACTGTGGCGAGACTTCATACTCAATTATTAGTCTAATCCGACAATCCGATTTAGGAGAGCATGATTAGGAAAGAGTAATGAGTTTGTACTCACAAAACAGCTACCTACACTTTGCTTAGTGGTCATCCCCGTACTTCTGGGAAAGTCAAGCAAAAATATCTGTTAATTGTTCATTTATAAATCTCTGTCTATTCGGTCTTTTTTATCACTTTGTTTCCTTGATCTAAATGAGAATGATACCTCCACGAAAGTCTATTTTTGTTGTAAACTGTTTTAAGCGTTATTTTTAAATTAAGAGCTTACAAAATTAGAATAATATCAATTACCCAATTATTCATCAAAATTATACAGAAAATCTACCAATACGTCTAGATCATCTACCAAAATTTATATTGCTGAAAGGATTGTCATTGGACACAATTCTGAATTTGTACAATTGTGTCTGTACTAAAACTTTAGAAAATCATGTTTTATTAAGTTTAATAGTATATTAGTAATAGTAATTAGTATATTAAATATGTAAACATTTAGTATATTAAAAATAATGGTTAACAGTTAATAATATTTCATTCACCACCACTAACGAAATAGTTACTATTGTCATTTTGGTGCCTAATAGAAGAGGAAAAAATTAGAATAAAATGAGGTTCTCGTTTGGACGGTCACTCTTTTGTATCTCATCAATGTGTATTGTCTCGAAAAAATGGGCAGCACACATCGAAGAGGAATAGATAATGTTATAAGCTTTCGTTTGATACCCATAAAGGTACATTTTTCTTGGTTTTGAGCCAATTAGCAAAAACACGATAAAAATGGGTAATTTGTAGGTAAAATATAGGTAAATTTAGAAAACCCATAGGTTGCGTATATATTTAGAAAAAGTAATTTGTGGATCCGAGACTATCTTTTTTTTCTTATTTTTTTGTTCTTCCATTAGGCACCGATATTTAAAAAGGACAATATTTTACTTGTATAAACTTGAATAGGAGATAAAGGCTGAAGTTTCAATTATTTTTTAATCAACTTCTTTCATATATATTTGAACTTTAATGAAAAATAAAATTTTCAAATCCATTTAAAAATCGTTTTGGACATGAACTCCAACAGGAGACTATCAATTTTTCCTTTTTTGCTTTTCCATTAAGCACCGACCTCTCAAAAGTACAATACATTGATGAAAGCAAAAAAAAAAAAAATTAAATCAAGTGGCCCCAACGAAGAGTACATTAGTCTATAATGGAAACAATGCCGCCATAATTCTCATCATCTCACTAATTTTAAATCACTGTTTCTAAAATTATTTGTAAATTCATTATTTTTATTATTAAAAAGAACGTATTTTTTAGAGTACAAGTACTAAAAAATAATAATATTTTTTTGTGAATGGATAAATTTGATTTTTAGTTCCTTTCGTCTGATCTTGTTGGTTCAAGTAGATGACTTTCGTGTCCGAAATAAGTGTTTATTTAATTTTCTTATAAACAAAATTTTAGAGCGGAATGTATAATTGAAAGATTTTAAGAACACAATTCTACAAAAATGTCTTTAAAATTTTTAATTAAAAAATAAACGCGTAATTTATTTGGCAAAATATTTGGCGTTCATCTTAAAATCATTTTTTACAAAAATAGATCGCAAGTGTTAAGTTTTATAACTGACTTCAGCCACATTTCATATATTATCAGTGTGGTAGTTGTAACAAAATGAGAAAAATGACTTAAAGGAACATAAAGGCTCTCGCTTTGGAAAAAAAATTAAAATTGAAAATTAAATCGCAACCTCTGTCTATTTGCGCCAAGCGAGACCACAACTGCCTCCATTTATAATCCTTTAAGTAATTTTTTCATTAATCTTTGAGCACATTTGATCAGTATAAAATAAAAATTAGTTTATGTTGTTGAAGGTGACTAAAAACTACAGAGTATCGTAAAAACTCGTCCTCGGATATCGGAAGTTCGTTGATATCAATTTCGTTGCCCACACTTGTTTGATTGTTCGAAAGTTATTTTTTGTTTGGCTAATAAAATAACTGTTTTTTGGCTAATATATGCCACTGGCCAACCAACAAATATAATCCGAGATGAATAAGGGAAGTCAAATCTCGATTACAATATAGTACGTAATAACTCATAAAAATTAAACCGGAAATATATAGAAAATTTGGATGGCTGTAGCGGTTTCACATTTCCGTTTAATATGTTTCACTCTCTTCATCGGATTCTGATAGTCTTTAGATGACCTTCTGATAGCTATGATAAATATCAACAATTTTCATGTTTATTTATTTTCAATCGTATCTTGTTTGCAATCAAAAAATGAACGGAAAAATGGTGTGAAACCAAAATTTCCTAAAAATTATTTTCAATTCATCGTTTCTCATATGAAAAAGTTATTTGGTTTTGAAGAACAGGAAATTAGTTCAGAGCATATTGAAAGCTCCTCTATAATAATTAAAACATAACAACCAATAACTTAGTTGGAACTTAAAACGTTTCTTCATTTAACTATTTGTCGATTTAAAAAAAAATGATTCGAAATAATTACATCATCACAAGTAATAATCTAATTCGAATAAATCTATTATTGAAGATGAATTCGAATTAATATTGTGATTATTATTCTCAATCCCATTCAATAGATTATTAATTCTATTGAAAAACGAGAACTCTATTCAAAACGGCTATCATCTGCTCAACAATATGACGCTGCTGTACGATTACGGTTAATCATGAGCAATATTCAATTATTCTAATGAGTTATTAAAAATATATATATTTCAATCCGATTACACGCTCATCCTAATCACATCAGGACGCGCGGAAACGGAAGTGTGACGCTACTTTGATGGTTTGAATTCCTACTATGCTCCGACTCACATATGAAAATGCCGATATCGATTGACGCCACGAACGTCTGGCGCATATTTGGCGCGTATGATCGTATTCTCATGAAACGTCGATGGTGGTGTTGATTTTTCGATGGCCGCTATTCGTTCTTTAACAGAAGTGCCGCGTTGACGCACAATGGGCATCGAGAGACGCAATTAAATGGCGTCGCGGGTTATTTTCCACAAAAACAAGTGTCCACTTCAGATCACCTTGAAGTTTAATATCAAACAGATCACGCCTGGAAGGAAAAAAAATGATTTCTTGACGATTTGCAAAACTGATAACAAGTTTTGAAACGGTTTTAGCTGTTTGACGAATAACGAGTAACGGAAATAGTTAAAAAATGGAAGAGATGATTAGTTCAGGTATGGATCAAAATTGAAAAGAGAAAATGATGATATTACTCTCTTGTTGTTTTTTTAATCACAAACATTACCTATCAAAAAAACTATTGAACTTGATATCATTCAATTGTTCTGAGTAACTACAAGACACACTTTTAAGCAAAACCTTAAACAGAAACATCCTGCAAAATATTATAAAATGTCATCTCTATTAATATCAAGCTTAAATACACATATTGACATAGTAATCAAAAAAAAAAGAATGTTGTCATGAATAATATAGCAAAAAAGAGCATTTGAATGCAATGTGGATAGAGTTTGGGCAGGGATGACATTTCTCATCCACGACGCCGCCCTTTCGCTATATCTTCTTATCTCTTCCAGCTATCATATATGTATTTGAATATGTTTTTAATACGTGTAGCTTTTATTCCTGGCTCACGGATTAGTCGTCATTGAGCCGGTGTATGTTCCTAGCACACCATTTGGCGCGTAAATGAATATGAATATATAAAAGAAGCTAATTCGGCCGGATCTACGGCTCATCCTGTACCGTATCGAGGATTTTCATGTATTAGAGGACGCAAATGTGCATTATTTCAAATGAAGCCGATTATTTTTTATACAATTTATTCAATAATATCTTAAATCGTAAGTAGATTACAGTAAATCTTATATTTTTCCACCAGTCTCGTTTATTGATTAGGTAAACAATGGCTCATTAAACCGACAACGTGTTTCATCGTATTTTTCGAGGTCATTTTTCACAATATTTTAAAAATCTCATTAACGATGAGTTAAAATATTCCATCACAATGAACAATCAAGGAGAAAAAGCGAACACATTATCATTGTAAAGTGTTCCAAATATGAGTTGATAATTTTCACCAACCTAATCAATCTAACCGTGCTAGCCGTCACCGGAAAACCAATGAACGGATAGACGTCAGTCAGACTCTCTCGAAAAATATCCATTTCCCGCTAATATTGTTGGCTTGCCTTGTTATCAAGGGCATCGATGACAACACTAGATGGTTCTCCTCTTCCTTAGCATTTCTTTAAAAAAGGCTCCACCAATGAAGATCACGCCCACACTAGGCGCCAATTCAATGTGGTATAAATACAATATTGGGTCGAGATATAATCACTTGTGGTATCATCTCCCCTCCCGTCAACAGAAACACCATGAGAACTTTGATTCTTGTCGCTTTGACCGTTTCCGTGGCGAACGCCGGCATCTTCGAGTCGCTTTTCGGCGGCCTCGGCGGTCTCGGCGGAATGGGCGGCGGAATGCCAGGACTCGGACTTCCATCCCTTCCTGGACTCAGCCTTCCGGGTCTTGGCGGTGCTTCTGCTGGATGTGATCCTTGCGCCGGCGCCGCTCACCAAGCCGTTGCTCCAGCTGCTCAAGCCTACGGACAGCAGGCCTATGGTGCCCAGCCAGCTTACTCGGCTGCTCAATCCTACAGCGCTGCTCAAACTGGATATGGCGGCCAGGGTTACGGTGCACAGGCTCAATCTTATGGAGCTCAGTCTTATGGAGGACAATCGTACGGAGGTCAATCGTATGGCGGACAATCGTATGGAGGACAATCTTACGGATCTCAAGGAGGATATGGTGGACAATCTTATGGATCTCAAGGAGGATATGGTGGACAGTCGTACGGATCGCAGGGTGGATATGGTGGACAATCATATGGCTCTCAAGGAGGATATGGTGGACAATCTTATGGACAATCTAGCTACGCTCATTCCGCTCCAGCTCAAACCTACCAGGCTCCAGTCCAAAGCTACCAGGCTCCAGCTCAGACCTACCATGCTCCAGTCCAAAGCTACCAGGCTCCAGCTCAAACCTACCATGCGCCAGCTCAAACCTACCAGGCTCCAGCTCAAACCTACCAGGCTCCAGCTCAAACCTACCAGGCTCCAGCTCAAACCTACCAGGCTCCAGCTCAAACCTACCATGCTCCAGCTCAAACCTACCAAGCGCCAGCCGCCGCCTCGCACTCGTACGCCTCAGCTCCAGCTCAATCCTACTCAGCACCAGCCGCCTCGCAAAGCTACGGAAGCGCCGGAGCCGGCGGAGCTGGCGGATACTCATCAGGAGCCAGCCACTCGTACTCTGCTCCACAAACCACCTACGTGCACCAGACATCGGTAAGATATTTTTATCATAAGTGTCATGTAATGCAATTTAAATTATAGAGCTACCAGGCCTCATCTGCTCCAGCTCAATCCTACAACTCGGTCACTAGCGGAGGAGACGGTTACATGCAAGGACCACCAGCCATGCCATCATCGGGAGGATCACATGGAGGATCATACGCTCAGGCTGCTGGATACAAGAAGCATTAAATTTGAACAAATTGTACTTTATTGGACGCCCATACTACTTTTAATCCCTTCTTCTAAAATCGATCTAATATTTTGGTATAATCTCAGGATTTAATGCACATTTGTATTCATGATTTTTTCACTTAATAAATACTCTTTTTACTCATAGAATTATTGGACATAGAAAAAACTGATAAGTGTTTTTTTAGAAGGACGGCTTATCAAAAACGTGAATAATTGATAGGTGTGAAAGGGGTTATGAAATTTTTGGCATGCTCAAATGCACATTGTTTTATTTTCCATTAGAGGTTTCTAATTAAAGGTCTTGTAGCTGCTAAAATTGATATTTAATTGTGTTTGATCTAATTATTTAATATTATTATTATCAAAATATAAGAAATTGACAATTCCAATTTTCTTTTTATAAAAAATAAAAGTAATAAATCTGTTTTGATCTAGAAATTTTGAAGAAATATAATGAAAAACAGAGAAATTATTAACATAAATTGCATATTTGTTTCATGATCTCTTTGAGACCATTGAGAATAATTCAAAAATTTTGAAATTGAATTTTCAATTTCTTATATTTTGGCGGGAATATTTGTTTATTAATCAGTAGAATTTCTAGTCTTGTCTTATTTCAATAAAGACTTCTTACCAACAAACGGCAAAAACTCAACAAGAGGTTTTCTAATCGTTTATTGGTTTAAGCAACGTGCCAATTATAGTAACCGTTTGTTGATTCGTTTACTGAGCAATTAGTTGTTACATTTTGGAAAATGATCCCATATTGGTTGTTGATTCAATTAGTTTTCTTAACCGTAATCCAAATTACCTATACGCACTAAATTATCCTGAATTGTGCCGTGGCCTTGTAAATTTTAGTCCACGTTTTTGTTTCAACTTTTCTGCACGATAACGGTTTTTCTTGATTTAATCATATTGATCCGCTCATGATAATTAACACCAAAATGCACGCGAACATTTAATAATCACAAATACGTTAGAAAAAGCTGTAAATAAACGCGTGGCCTTAAATTTATGGACTAGCACCATGACGGTAAAAACAACTTTAAATTGCTGTTTTTTCCAAAGTCCCAATATTCTTGAAAGTTTTTTAAGATTTGGGTTTTGTCCCATCCCATATAAGAGAATATTTGTGCAGCTAATATGGCGATATGGCAGCTTTGTCGAAAAAAAATTGTGTAATTTGGTCGAACATCCTGATCGCTACCAAATTCTCTTTGTACCCATTCTTAAGATAAATAAATACAATATCAAATATTAAGCGTCTATGTGTGTTTGGTCATAGCAGTGAGGCCATCCATCCAATATAATGCATTATAACGGATGGTAAGAGAATGACGATCGTTAAGGGAGAAACCGTTCATCGCATGTTTCGTGTCAAATATAACAAATGTTTTTTATTATTAATATATTTATTTGTTTCCTTTCCCTTTTGGCTCGCAAATTTTGATGAACCGTGTTACTGGTTAAATCAATGGAACTGTTAAATGAATGCTAATCAGTTTAGGAGAGAGATACAAATGTTTTTAAATTGTTTATTTGGCGGTCATCATATGATAAACATTTATTAGGAAACATTGTAAAACAAATTTAGCGTAATATTGTTTGTCATTATTCCACTCTATTTTCTTATAATTACCGTAATAAAATTAAGATAAAAACAGTTACTGCTAAAAAATAGGCACTGTTTTCAATCTTTTCATCTTTTTCTATCTCCATAATTATGTTATCTCTCTATTATTTATTATTTTTATTATTAAGCCATATTAAAGACTTTCCTTTAGATAATATATGATAAAGTTAATATAACAATGGATGACGATGAAGAGCTTCAGCTTGTTCTTGAGCTTTCAAAGTGAGTGAATTTTCTTGAAAAAAATAACTGAAAGATGATAAAAAAAAGTAAAACAACAACTGCTTAGTTATCATTTCACAATCCCTGTTTAATTGTTTATCTTGTTCAGAAAAACTTTTAAAGAAGAACAAGAAAGACGGATGGATACAGGTGATTTAATTCGATTTGAATCCCCTGACGAGCCGAAACGACGCGAAGCCATTGATAATATTAAAAAATTGTACAGTCAGAACAGTTTCGATTCACAAAATGCTCCAAGGTATTTGATGTTTGTTTCACGATTTAAATCTCTATGTATGTTTTTAGCTTCAGCCAGATGTCATATGGATGGAGAGTTCCATCATTAGACAATTCACAACATTTCAATAGCTTTTCTTCCGCATCGAGCTCGCCCTTTCAAGTGCAGTTCCCACATTCTCAAACAGTTCCGTATAATTTAAATCAAAGTATTGATCCTCCTCCAAGACCTCCTAAACCACCGGAATTGAAACGTCGCCTATTTAACCAAACCGATTGTAAGAGATTAAGTTTGTTTCCAATTATTTAATATTTTCAGCCACGGAAGTTCCACCACCATTACCTCCTCGGAGCCAATCGAAGCCAATTAATGGCAATACTTCAACGCCTTTACGGCACTCAGCACCGGGTTTCTTTCAGGAGAAAGCGCATGATTTATCTCGTAACGTATTAAATAACTTCTTTTTAAAGCTTCTAATTTACAGCGATAAATAACAAATCTTTCAATTTAAATAATACTAATGACAGCAACTTATTTTGCGAGTCTTCTATAGGAGAATCGTCAAATGAGCAAATTGAAAGGTTATCTGAAAATTATTAATTCAAAGGGATTACAAGTTTTCAGTGCTCAATATCAACCTTTAACTCATTTATATGTTCCATACACTATGACCAATCTCAATTCATCATATGGTGCTCTGCTCAATGGTGATCTAATTGATCTGAGTATTGTTGGGTCGGAGGACTCATCGCAGGTCTCTCTTGACGAGGTCCGTTGATTATTTTATTTGTTCATAGTTTATGATCTTGATTCCGCCGTTCTTTTTTTATCTCCAATGATAAGAAAGAACAGCCTGTAATTAGGTTTCTCCTTTAACAAGGTGGGAGATGACAACAAAATGATAATAACGAAGACTCAATAAAAACCATTTGATATATAATTGGTCTTAACGAATTCTAGTACTTATTGAAACTTTTTAGTTCTAATCAATTAATGTGCCTTCGTTGTTATTCTTTTTGTCTTTAAGATAGACTGCCTGATTTTTATCGTTTAAATCAATTCGGAAATAACAAAAATAATGTATAGATTCGTCGAGAATTCGATCCATTGTGCAGAACGTTAAATGTCTCTAATGGTCCAATGCCGTCAATTCAAATACATCAGAAAAAATTAATAAGCGAAGGTATTCGTCCTAAATTGTTCTTTTATGAATTAATTTATTAGAACCAAAAGTTATCGAAAATAAGTTAGATGAAGATGTGGAAGATGAGATTATCACAATACATAGAATTCAATTGGAAGATGCGCCAGATCCCATTGAAGAGCAGGTTCTATTTTATTAGGAAAAATTGTATTCCAGTTTCTATTATAATTCAAGGTGAAAAAAATATGCAAGCTCAACTCAATTAAAAGAGAAAAGTTTCCGTACTTTTTTATCGCGCCAACTGTTGATTATATGACAACCACCGCTGACACTGTGAAAATAATTGTTTACAAAGATCATAGGTAAATGAAGTAGTGAATTTAACTGAAACAATCAAATATAATTATTTAAAGATGGAATCGTTCCAATATAATAAACAAGGCGATGACCTGTGGCATCGATGAGACAATGGAATTAATAACACAACAAGCTTTGTCATATTTCGAAAATGAGACAGATAATGAAAAAGTTTATGGACTCAAGGTTAGTACGCACTTGAATCAAATGTTCAAAAACATTGTTGGCCGCATAAAATAGGCTCAAGCCTGAGAAACCTGTTTCGTGCGCAACTAACTTGGCACATAATATTAGCGTAATCCTTTAATTGCACTCACCTATGAGGTTGAATTATTTATTGTTGTTTTTTATGTTTAAATTACATTTGTTTTATTTATATGTTCTAGATCTACGGTTCAAATCAGTTTTTATCAAAATACAGCCTGCTTGGTTCTAATTTATACACTGGTCATTGCTTATTACATGGCGAAGATGTAAAGCTTGAAGTAAGTGAAGAAAATGGTCGCATTTCTATACAATTAATTATAGCTTGGTGTATTTGAACCGGAGCCTAGGAATTACAACGGAACGCTTTTCACATGGGATAGAATGAAGTGATTAACCCGAGTTTTAATTCTTACTATCTGTTACTATTTCAGAAGCTTGCTCAGGTATTCGGCAATCGTTGATAAGGAAGACGTGGAAAACAAACTTGGTCAGCTAGCAATTGAAATGGCTCAATATGAAAGCGCTTTCGACGATGGTTCTACATTGCTTTGTACTATCTTCATTAATATGGTGCTACATAACAATAACAATTTTAGTATCAAGTACATCGCAAAGAGTGAAGCAAGTCGTCATGCTAATGTGCCAAATTCTGCATGGAATTGTGCCCGAAAAGTTATTCACAGAAATGCAGAAATATTTGGCATCGACGTGTGATGGACAGCTCAGGTATCATCGCAACAATTTCATCCGAGAGCTGCACAATTTCCTTCAATTGTTTTGCCGTTGTACTGTTAGTCGATGCATGCTACCATCACTGCAGGTTTCAAATACATGTTCCACTATTTTAAAATTAATTTTCTTCTAGCCAATTACGAAAACACGTGAAGAGGTTCTAAATTATAATGACTATCTTCGCGTTATGCTGAATTCAGTTCACTCTATTCCCGAGTCTTGGATAAAGTAAAAAAATTTTTTTCATTTATATCAAATATACTAATTACAGGGATTATTCTGAGTTCTACATGTCTGTTGATTTGTACTATGGAACGCAGGTGCTTGATGGTCACAGCAATCGAATGCCAAAGAAGATTAGATTCGATCAGTTCTTTGCGAGGATACCTCTCGACTTGTATGCTGTATTCAAAAGGTTGACGTTGTGCATGTACCCTAGAGAGACAAGAATAGTTGTTTCTATTAGTGGTACTCTTAAGAATACCACAGCCGCACAAGCAAATAGCACGGCGGATTTCTTTGCGAATACCGAAATGTTGGCATATTGTTCGGTACCTTTATATGACGAGAATATGGTCATGCGACAAGGTCCGTTGTTTCTTCCGTTGACTATATTGAAGAAGCAACCGGTTCTGAAACCTTTCGGGCCATATCCTTACATAAAGGATGCAAGAGATCCGATATTAATTATGAGTCTGAAGGTATGGGATACAGAGATTTACTTCCCAAAGGTAAATGTAGAATTCCAATGGTTTGTCGAATACCGTACAACATAAACTATTTAATGATTTATAGTATTCCTCAAGATTTCTCGGCACTAGAACTCGAAACTCAAGAGTATTTGATGGAGCTTATTGAAAAAGAGGATCCATCGCGACTGGAACAAGATGATCAAGAAATGATATGGCAGAAGCGGCTATATCTTACTAATCAGCCTGAAGCACTACCATTAGTGCTCTCGTCTTTATCCGACTGGAGCTATTCCTTCTTGTCGCAGGTTTACCAGATACTTGAAGAATGGGCACCTCTGCGGCCGGAGATTGCGCTCCAACTGCTTTTGCCCCAGTATCCGGACGAACGCGTCCGCTCCTATGCTGTTCATTGGCTCGCGAAGGGAACCACTGATTTTCTGTATCATTCGATTCCACAAGTCATCGAAGCACTGCGGTTTGAGCTCTATGATAAGTCAGCACTTGCTGATTTCATATTAGAGTTGGCTTCAGTGAGTCTTGATTTTACCTTCGAGATTTATTGGTAAGTTTATAAAGGGAAAGGTTTATAGAAAATCAAACATTTAAAGGCAATTACAACAACGTGTGGATCATTGTGCTGTCGATGACCTTCCATATGCTATAAGGTGTCAGAACCTACAGCATAAGATTGTGGATGAGCACGAATGTGCTGATTTAAGGTTTACAGTTTGTCAATTCTTGTATCTATTGATTTGCTTTAGAAAAGACATAAAGCTTCAACATGATTTGTTAAACGATCTCGATATGATTCAAGATGAACTCAGGTCCAGGTCTGGAGATAGTGAACAAGAACGGGTATTAATTAAACGAAGAAGGAATGATCACTGCTATATAATTTTAGGTGAATAGATTACGGACGAGATTAGGTGTGCTGGATAGCAAATTGTTGTTGAACAAAGTTCGATTGCCAATTTGTCCATCGTTTGATTGTACGGGTGTGCGCGTGGAAGAATGCAATATATTCAACTCTAACGCGAAGCCATTGAAAATTGTATTTAGAGGAATTAACACGAATTATTCGATTATTCATAAGGTTTTTAGTGAGATCCATTTATAATATGATTAATAAACACAATGTGTATTTTGTTAAGAGGGACGATGACATGAGACAAGATGCGTTTGTTATGAAAATGGTTAACGAAATGGATAGGATATGGAAGTCAAATGGACTAGACTTACGAATAATCACATTCCGAGTAATGCCAGTTGGTTATAGACGTGGAATGGGTGAACTCGTGCTCAACTGTGCCACGCTGCTCGAAATTCAAAAGGAGGATGGCTTGAGAGGAGTACTAAAGGACGAGATTTTACGAAAATGGCTCATGAAGCATAATAGCAGCGAGTTTACATATAAAGAAGCTCTGGACAATTTCATTCGTTCTTGTGCTGGATGGTGCGTCGTCACATACGTGCTCGGAATCGGCGATCGCCACAATGATAATATATTGGTGACCAAGAATGGGCATGTATTCCATATTGATTTTGGAAAGTATATGGGTGATTGGCAAACTGCTGCTGGTTTTAGACGGTTTTTTCACTACGACGTATTTATTTTCATGTCACGATTTTTATAGGGATCGCGTGCCGTTTGTTTTCACATCGGAGATGTTTTACGTGATCAATGGCGGCAAATCGCAGACACAGAATTATCAGACGTTTATTGATCACTGCTGCAAAGCCTTCAATTATTTGAGGAGGAACCGTAACTCGCTGACAAATTTACTGAGAATTGTATGTTTCTTGATTGGTTCTATGTGAAAATGAAATGATTCCACAGATGGCGTGCTCTGATATATCTGGAATCAATCTAGACTCAATTGCGTTTGTCGAGAAAAATCTGATGCTTGACCTGTCGGAAACTGACGCGACCATCCAATTCACTGAACTAATTCAAAACTCTCTGAAGAACTCGTTCGTTCGTCTGAACTTTGTGGCTCATACATTTGCACAATTTATGAGCTCCAGCTCAAGTTTTTCGAAGCGCAACGAGAACGAGCTTAGTTTTGTGCCGCAATTGTACAGGTAAGCTTTTTAAACAATTTATACGTGGATTGGAAGATTATGATTATTAATAAAACAAATTTAGTGAGAAGAAAGATGGCAGAATCGAAACGGTGAGGGTATTATCATTCGAGAAGAGGTTTATCCCAAATAAAGTTTATGTAAGTTTGGCGGAAAAGCTGTTGACAGTTCATTATTCGGTTTGAATTTAGTTGTACAAAATTGAAGTCATTCGAAAAAATATTGCGGTCCCATCATACGTTTATCGATCATTTTCTGAATTCGACGAGCTACATCAGAAAATAAGAAGAAGATTCCCATTTCTCTTATCCGTGCTCAATACGGGAACTAATATGAGGTCGAATGTTCGTGCGGTTGCACAGAAAAGAATGATTGATGTGCAGCACTACCTCCAGTACTTGTTCTCACAGCCTGCAGAAATTTGTCACGTGAGTAAATTTCTACAAATATTAATTTCAGTTCTATTTTTTAGTGTGATCTTGTCTACACGTTTTTCCATTCGATTTTACGTGATAATAAATGTGATACATATATAGGTGTGTCGTTTATATTGAATGCCTAAAATATTTCCTTTTTAGATAATAGTGAGATGGTACCATCAAATCAGTGTCAGGTTTACCTTAAAGTTCAATACAATGGAATGAAACAAACACTTAGCGTCTTTGTTGGTAAGGATGAATTATTCTAAAAATTGATTTTGAGTGATCATTCAGGCCATGTGAAAAACCTGGCAATTCTTGCAACGGGGCAAGTACCGGATCCTTATGTAAAGACATATGTAAGACCGGATCTTCAAAATTATTCGAAACGAAAAACTCAAGTTGTTCGTGGCACTCAGAATCCAACTTTTAACCAAGAGGTTTATTAATATTAGTTTAAAGTCATCAAATAAAACTTTTAGCTGTCGTATGATCAATTTCCTGTGGCTTTATTGTCATCACGTATGCTAGAAGTTAGTGTATGGAATAATGGTGGCCTAATGGACAATCATAAAATGTATATGGTTAGCATTCCGCTCCTCAAGCTGAATACGATCCAAGAAGATAGAAAATCGAATCGAGTTCTTGAAGGATGGTTCCAATGTGATAAGTATATATAACATATAGGGTTTAATTGTGTTAATAGTTGTGCTTTTTATTCTAGTTTTGCTCAATTTAACTCACTTGAATATATTGTCTGTATAGAGATTAACGAATAGTGGTAGTGATAGCTTATACCAAATTGGAAAACAAATACGCGTGCTCATTTTTAAGATTTAACTTTTCACATATTTCTAATATTCATATCTTTGATCGTATGTATCTAACAACTTAATTTGTGATAATTGTATTCATAATTATTTTTTGCAATTTTTATCTGGTCTCAACTAACGTATGAAATGTAGCTGCATGTTAAATAATATGTATAAATAATTATTATTTTTGCGTGTCAGCCTATCTGTAGATAATTATGTATATTTGAGCTGACCGTACTTGGATGATACAAATAATAATTGATATAATATTTTCCGAACTTGTGTCATTGTTTATTATTTGTTTATTGTAGTAGTCTTTTGGCCAAAATAAATTTTGTATAATTTTTCTATTCGTAAAGAATTTGCAATATTATGGTATAGCTGAACATTTCACATATAGATATTCATATTCGACAGAAGATTTAGTTCTGGGACAATTCGGGATTATAATTTAGTATCTCAATAAAGATTAAACGAAATGGAGCAAAAAATTATCAGTTATATAGTTGTTATTAAGCAAAAACGATACGTTCTATGACATATGCATATGAATCAATGCCAATATAAACTTCATGTGCTCTGTGGACTATATAAGACTATCAATCAAGTATTCGAGTTTCATAACAATAATAAATTTATTGACTGTAAGTAACTTCATTAAAGTTCATTAGAAATGTAGTTAGAACTGTCTATATTACATAAATAAATTTATACATAAACTGCGGTTAGATTGTATCTAACTAAGTTCTTATATAATTCCTAAATAGCTTCACCAAATTGAATAAAACAGTTTATGAGAATTTTAAAGTACATCGAATGCGAGTTTTCGTCATTCATTATGTTTTGTCCGTCAACGTGCCGATGTCCACATAAAACAAGATAATATTTATTTTGACTTTCTTTATCCAATTTTCTCTTATAAACAAAATAATTTGTCTTAATATTAAATAATTAATTAATACATTATTACAGTAATGAGGACCTTATTTATCCTATTCTATTTACTGGCTCTCGTGTATGCCAACCTACTGTTGCCTGGGATATATCGGGAAACTGTGGAAATACAAGAAGGAAAGGTATTTTATAATTAACACTATTAAATATTATACATATAAATTTTAGTATCAATTGATCGGTGTACCTCAGGCGGCTTTAAATGGTACTGTTGTACAGCTTGAATTCTCATGCGACCCTGATGTCGATCTTCAATTTGATGTATTTTCTTGAATTAGTTCCATATGTTATTTGCGTTATTTTAGGCCGAATTTGTTCTTCGTTCTTCGCCATGTGACAAGGAATTCTTTTATACTCATGAGAATAGCAGGCGTCAAAATTTAGTAACTAAGAAATTTAGCGATAAAATTTATCCAAAATATTATTAGGTATTTTATTTCAATGAGTCAAATTACAACAGGATACCGGACAACTTTGACTACTCACATATTGTTTATTACAAATCCCCTGTCAAGACTGTTTCCTGTCGTGACTCTAATGGTAGATTCTTGTTCCCTGAAGCTACTGGTCCAATGACCTTACACGATGTCACTAGAGTTCATGTGAATAGAAAGAAACGATCCTCAGAATTGACGTAACAAGTGGAAACTATTAATAAGGTTAACTTAGTTCATTTAAGATCATTCCGAGCTGCACAAACGATACCTATGGATAGTATATATTACATGATCATAAAGGTAAAACTTATTGCTTAATTTTTTTCGATATATTATTTCAGATTGTTGGGAAAAAATTCCCTGAACAAACAACTCAGAACAGAAACGTAACTGTTTCTGTGCAATGGAAGGCAAATTATGGATATTTGTCAGCGATCGATTGGCCACTTTTAAGGTTCGTTGCTATTTTTTTGAAATACTAATTAATAATTTTAAAGATTTTATCAAATAATGTGCGTTTTCTATTCTGTTTTGGCCCTTGTTTGGCTATACTACTGTATCAAATACTATCGGGACATTCTCCGAATTCAATATTGCATAGGTTTTTATTTAAGTTTTTATGATACCATTTTTTTCGCAAATTCAAGGCGGTGTCATTATTATTGGAATGATTGAAAAGGCATTCTTCTTATCGGAGTACATGTCTATGAACGAAACCGGAGAAAGTGTGGAAGGATTAATTGAAGTAAATCAAAACTTATCAATGAAAATGATCTTTTTAATTTCAAGTTTGCTGAAATTATCTCATGTGCAAAGAAGACCATGTCAAGAGTGCTTGTTATTATCGTATCAGTTGGATACGGTGTAGTGAAACCACGTCTTGGAGCAACACTCAATCAAGTTGCCGGAGTTGGACTAATTTATTTCATTTTCTGTTCGATCGAAGGAATCGCACGTGTATCTAAGGTTATCGTTAGTTTTGAGGAAAACGACTCAATTGGGAAATTTTAGAATACTGTGGAAGCAACGAAACAGAAACAATTTGCCGCTCTTCCTTTGGTGCTTACTGAGATGTTCATTTTCTATTGGATCTTCACTTCACTTACCGCCACTATTCGAATGTTACGACTTAAGAGAAATGAAGTGAAATTGAATGTGTACCGTCATTTTACCAATACTCTTTTGTTTGCTGTAATCTCATCGGTTGTTTTTATGGTTTGGAGCATGATATACCACATATTCCCGACGTGCCGGGTTGATTGGAAAGAACTGTAAGATTTTGGGACAAAATTGATGAGAAGAGAATTTTTAAGCTGGGTTGATACCGCATTCTGGCATGTACTGTTTTGCTTCATTCTTGTTGTTATTATGATTCTGTGGAGACCATCACAAAACAATCAACGCTATGCTTTCACGCCACTTCTAGATGATAGTGAGGATGAGAATGATCAAGGTTTCAATTTTTAAACTTATAATTTTAAATGGACGTTTTTAGATGAGCTCTTCAATGCCTTTTCCCCAGGATATGATGTATTGAATGCACGGCAGTTCGGTTCTGGTGCTGAAACCCGCAGACAAAAAGAAGCTGAGAAGGAAAAAGAGAGAAAGGATGATCTGATAAAGGTAGTGATTAACGATTCTAGTGCGATTTAAATCAGTTTTCTGTAGGAAGATTTGAAATGGATTGAAGAAAACATTCCAACGACAATTGCTGATACTCTTCTAGGAGGTCTTGAAGATCCAGAAGAAGTAGAATCAAAACAGTTAGAAGTAAGCAAGATGTTGTAATTGGATTCAATTTATTTTATGTGTATAATTATTACTGATACGGATTTATAATATAGACTATTTGATGAAACGGTTTATATATCATTACGTCAATAATATACTTAACTTTAATAATAGTAATAATAATAATGTAATCTTCATTTTAAGTCTATCTCTTCGGCAAGTCGTCATATATTATTTTTCATAGCTTTTTTGTGATAATGTATTAAGTTTAATGTTCATCGTGAAATGTATCGGGATTTATAGATTTTTTCATAATTATTTATTTAATGTATTTATGAAGTTATAATAATTATAATAAATTATTTTGGGACAATAGGTGTCGGTATGAATTGGCTCAATTTGTCAGGAAGCATATACTATTGGGTTTAGTATGTTTTTAATATTCGAACGTTTCTGTTTACATTTGAGCAAGATCTGAACAGACTATAGAATAGAAAAATCCAGTTGTAATAAAAATAGAATTAATGACGGTTCCATTCAGACTTTAATATAAAAGATATAATCAAAAATTAATCTAATTAAAGGCCTGAGATATATTCCCACCATTATCGCGTTAATATAGCACTCAATTTTCACGATAACTTGTTAGAACTCTTCTTATTGAAATAAAGAGAGTTGAGCAGATTAACTTAAAGTAACCGACTCGATTACCAAACCAAGGAACAATTAATTCTAGTGGCCCACTATATTAAAAAGAAGATATTCTGCATTAATAAGCAATATAGAAAATTGTTTTTTTTATTTCCTACTAGAGCCAACAGGTTACTCAACTCGTAACGTGCCAACCCATTAATCAAAAATTCAAACATCGTCTTAAAAATATCCGCTATTTTGAAGGCGATATTTGAAAAGTTGATTAAATTAAAATCGATTTCAAAACACGTGTCTAAGCTAACACGTTACTCAACTCATAACGTGTATAGCCCTTTAATCAAGTCATAAAACACCGTCTTAGAAAATCGAGCAGTTCTTAAGGCGTTGTTTTCTCATTGACTAAAACGTGATTCAATCGATATCTCATTCAAAATAATATTACATTTCCAGGTAACCAATTTGTTACCCACTGTATAAATAATTTTCATAAATGTAAAATATCTTCTTAAAAAGGTTTAAATTTAAAATGTTACCAACTCATTAATCATTCAACTATATATATATATATATATATCTCTATAAAAATTTCTATTCAGTACAAGTTATATTAACAAAGAAGGGTTGCTTGGCCTGTATCAGCCAATAGTTGGAAGGCTATGTCGTTTCGTATTTCTGAGCTACTTGTTCCTGAACCTGGTAAACTTTACGAAATCCATTCATAAGAAAATGATATTTAAAACATTTATAACTTTTAAACCAAAAAAACTAAACTTTAAGAATTTGCATGGGAATTGCCAACTTTTGCGATTTTGTAAAGAGCTGCGAAGTCTAATTAAAGTCTGATCGTATACCTCAGTACTTCTGCTAGTGCAAATAAAAAACACTAAATTTTGGTGGCCGACTCTAGTAATAGGAAGATATTTTACATTCATTTAACTATAACATTATCTACAAGATAATTTTTAAATTTTAACCTACTTGAGCCAGAACGTTACTCAACTCGTAACGTGCCAACCCATTAATCAACAATTCAAACATCGTCTTAAAAATATCCGCTATTTTTAAGGCGATATTTGAACAGTTCATTAAATTAAAATCGATTTCAAAACACGTTTCTAAGCTAACACGTTCCTCAACTCGTAACGTGTATAGCCCTTTAATCAACTCATAAAACACCGTCTTAGAAAATCGAGCAGTTCTTAAGGCGATGTTTTCTCGTTGACTAAAACGTGATTCAATCGATATCTCATTCTAAATAGTATATAATATTATAGTGAGCAGTTTCGAAAATTAGTGACTCACTTTAAAATAGTTATAAATGTAAAATATCTTCTTAAACACTTAGTGTATATCTCTCATCACGCGGTAATTAATTTGAACTTCAATGTGAAAGACTATTATTTAAGAAAAATATTCAAGAAATATTTAAGAAAATAAGAAAAAAACGAAGGACAATTTTGGAATAGGTCTTGGAAATTTACGTGATATTAAATTTTAGATTATTTACGACGAAGTTAGCGATGGACGATTAGACATGATAATTTTCCATTGGTGTGCTTTTGAGGTTCAATTTATATTATATTTAAACCAGTTTTTAAATTTTAAATTTATATTATAATATTTTATAAATTATTACTCGATATTTTAATAATCCTTTTTATAATATGTTTTTACTTTTTTTACTTTTTTACTTTTTGCGCAGCTCTATGGAAAATTCCATAGTTTAATGAACTATTTTATTTAAAAATTTGTGGTTTAAGCTGAATTTTATAAGGTTCTAAGTGGTTTGGAAAATAAAGGATACATTATGAGAATACCAAGATAGTAAGGTACAGCGAAAATTCACAAAATATATAGTGCAGCCAAGTACCGAGCATAAGTCAGTCCTAGGTCGCGCCAGGACAGTGGGATACTAGTAGCCGGCTCCATATAAGTGAACAACAGTCATGATTTTATGCACTGTTCACACGAACTCTCTATTAAGTGAAAAATAACTAGTAAAATCACACCTCGATCCGTTGAATGTTGGGAACCATCCAGTCTTCGGCACGCAATCAAGGCATTTCAGAAGCTAACACTGTTCCACTATTTCTGAAAGATGAATAAAATATAATAAAGAGAATCTAAAATAACACTAACCTTCGACATTACATTCTCAGATTAGACCTCGAGGCTCGGTTCCTTGTATCACGTTGTCCACCATAAGTCTATTCTACCAGATATATTAATATAATTTAAATGAACTGCAATATTTACCACTGGATCATCGAATCCATATCTTTATTCACCATAATCATTGATAACTAACCCATCGCATCATCACTTCATCATTGCTTCATCTTAAAGGATTGTTAATTTAATACAGAAAAGGTCATATACTTACGTATTCTATAATAGAATACATGATAAGCCATTCTGTCATTGTGTCACTTCAGGGTATTCAGAATCCAGCGATGAGGGTTCAACAAGGAGGATGGGGAGGGTTACGAGCTCGCAACGAAGTGATGGAAGGAATATGGGAAGTAGAAGAACAAGTGGAAGGAGCCAAGAAAATAAAGTTGGGTGAGGCAAAGATTCTCAAAACTGTTAATCCTTGGGTGAAGATAGAAGCTACCGCCATCCTCGGATTTCATATTGACTGTTTAATAGTTGCAAATTCAGATTCATAATTGACATTTTCATCCAAAAAAATGTTTGCAGAAAAAAATGTTTTGCAACAACCAGGTGTCAAATCAAAAAGATCTACAGTTTTTTAAGTTTATATCGAAGGTTATTTTCGGAATTGATTTGTTTATTGAATATGTTAATTGTTTTGGATTTATGGGGAGGATCAACGATCACTTAATTATTCTGTTGTGACTTTCAATAATTTGTTGATCTATCAGGTTTTCTTTGCCAAGGATATGGAGTATCCCTCATATTGTATTATTTACTGATATTTTTAATTGAGAAATAAATTTATGGAGCACAGGTATTTATTAGAAATAAAATAAATAACTTCCCTGAATATAAAATATATTCGTAGCGCTTTAACCTAAATCTAAAATTCGAATTTATTTTTAAATAATTATATGCTTCCATTACATCTATTTATAAACTATTTAAGAGTTAACGTTATGAGTTTTTAGCTTAACAATCGAAGCAGAGTTTCATAATGTTTCTTAGATATTTCTAAAGTGTGTATTACTAGCGGGAATAAATAAGCACATTCAATATTTTAACTTGTAGCTCGGAAAATATGAAACACATCCTAAATTATAATTATCACCTCAGATAGTTTAAGACAAATCTGCCATAATGACAATTCAAATAACCTTAAACCTGAGTAAATTATTTATTTATAATCATTTTTATTTTACGTGGAAATGACCATCGAACAGCATGTGTGCAGCTCGGAAGATTTTACAATAAAGAATTCTATTATATTCTACATGTTATCTAGAAACTATTTTCACTTAAATTTTACAGGCTTCCTTTAAATAACTCTGGTGTTTTAAATTATTTCGAGATTTTTCATTTGTGTGTCTTTTGCGAACTTTGCGTTATGTTCGTTTCCATATATTTGTTGTTTTAAAATAATCCGTCTTTGTTAATTTAAATAATTAAATATCAGCATATATGTATAAAATCAAATTTTAAGAAATAACTAATTAATGCTCTCCTACAGCTCTTGGAAATTTTCACTAGATGTGTTTAATTTTATATTATGTATCAAGTGACACTCATATTTCACACCATCCTCTCTCTCTGAATATCATATGAATGAATATAGATTTTTAAATCAATTCCTCCCACTTTATTGTTGAAAATATCACATGCTACGGAGCAAAAGTATTAATGACGACCGTGATAATAAATGTGGAACCAGATGTGTGAATAGTAATCATTAGAAACAATAATACGGTTTCTCGAGTTCAAAAATAATAAATTTTTGTAGAACTATAATAATAATAGGTTTCCTTGAGAATATTTTTCTTAGTTTCTATTTCAGAAAAATTTCAGTTTTATAAGATTTAGTGAAATCTTCGTTTTAATGTAATTTGTTACATAAAATCGTGTTTCTCGGTAGACCTTGACTTCGACTTAAATATATAATTCTGAAATATTATTTTTGAGGTAAATACTTAATGGCTGGTAAATATTTGATCTATTATAGCCTTAAAACCAATCTTCTTGAGCATTCATTTGCACAATTCATTACATTTGTTGAAATAAAATACAACAATGTTTTAAACTTATATTATCTTGTAGCATTTGCAATTTTTTATTCTAAAATAGTCAAAAATTGGAAAATTAAATGTTATTTAGAGGGGGAAGTTTTAAATTATAACTTGATAAACAATTCAAACAGTTCGCTAACCCCACAGGGATGAACTAAACCGTCAATACTCCTGGAAAGTTTTTTTGATAAAAGCTGACAAGTTTCAGTTTTTTTTTATGTTTAAGCCAAGAATCATTTATTAGCTTATTTAATATCAATTTTTGAGGTGATTCTTCTCATATAACTCATGTAGCATAAAACTGCTCCGCTCAAAAAACGCTAGATTTACAGCTCTTTTTCAAATTGATGCTGAAATCGTAGGAAGCTAATCTTTCGGAATATAAATCCCTCGTGTTAGATTACCCCATATACCAAATTTCAGCTTCCAACTCAAAAATTCGCCGACTTCGACGGAGCTCTTAAAACCATTTTCATGTTCTGTTAATCTTGTGTATTTTTATGGATAATTAACTTCACATTGTAATTGTTATATTAAGATTTTAAACCGAAATATGTTCAACTATTTATTTATACTAACTTTAGCCTGGTTTGAATAATTAAAAAAAAATATTTGAAGAGGCGAGACACTCAGTCACGACATTTGGATATTTAAATTATTTTCTACAAATATTTCCAGCATAGTCTCGACCATTTTCCTTCAAAGTGACTCTTATGCTTGAAGTGTTTAATATTACCTAACTTCGCGTTTAGGTATCAAATACCTATTTTATGCTTTGCAAATGATAATAACATACCCCATTACACGCCGAAGGCGCTCAGTTGAAAATTCCCCTTCACATAGACTGACAGGGATGTGCGATTGGGCGCGCTAACATTAAAAAGAATAATTTAATTTATTTTTAAATTTTCAGTTTTAGCTTAAAATTTCTATATTATCCGTATATTTGTATTTTATTTCCTATATCACAACAATTCTAATAAAATTGCGCACTTTCTGATATACTTGGTTTGACTATAATTGTTCATTAATGATGTGATTTGAACCGTTGAAAAATATTTTTTAAAACATTTATAACTTTTGATATAAGAGGTTAGAGCCTTTCTAATATGACTCATATTGTTCTTTGGGTCTTCCTCTATCCATAGAGCCCATAAAACAAAAATTTTCAAAGAAAATTTTTTTGCTAGAGCTCTTCTACTAGGATGCACCTTATTTTATCATTTTCTTATTTTTCGAACGTTTTTATATTTGTTAACAAATGGTTTTAGTTCAGATAATGTGCAAAAAGGATCAATAAAGTAATACAAACCTAAATCGGATCGTTGAGACCGTTTCACCGTTGTCAATTCCACTGTTTGTGGTCGAATTCCGTCAATGACTTAGTCAATGTTAAAAAATTTTAATTACAGTTTTTTATAATGAAGAATCTAAAAAAATATTGTTCTGCATATATAGAAGTAATAATTAAGACATAAAAATATATTTATAAAGCAAAAATACTATCAACTACCAGTACACAACACATTAAATACCAAATCATGCATACAACTCGTCCTTATAGACTACTCCTTAGCTCATCATGTCATTTTTGTAGTTCCCACAGGCATCCGAGCGGAATGAGTGCATCCTTGATGGAGATTAATTAAAAACAAGCAAAATTGGACACATCATGGCAACATCATACTTCCTAATCAGTCTTTATGCTGACATATATTGAAATAGATCAAAATTTAGTCGGCGAAACGGTGAAACGGTCTCAACGTTCCGATTTAGGTTTGTATTACTTTATTGATCCTTTTTGCACATTATCTGAACTAAACCATTTGTTAACAAATATAAAAACGTTCGAAAAATAAGAAAATGATAAAATAAGGTGCATCCTAGTAAAAGAGCTATAGCAAAAAACTTTTCTTTGAAAATTTTTGTTTTATGGGCTCTATGAATAGAGGAAGACCCAAAGAACAATATGAGCCATAGTAGAAAGGCTCTAACCTCCTATATCAAAAGTTATAAATGTTTTAAAAAATAATTTTCAACGGGCAAAATCACATCATTAATGAACAAATATAGTCAAACCAAGTATATCAGAAAGTGCGCAATTTTATTAGAATTGTTGTGATATAGGTAATAAAATACAAATATACGGATATTATAGAAATTTTAAGCTAAAACTAAAAATTTAAAAATAAATTAAATTATTCGTTTAAATGTTAGCGCGCCCCAACGCACATCCCTGTCAGTCTATGTGAAGGACTTCTCCCTTCGGCGTGCCATTATCAAATTTATATCAAATGATCCAGACTCGTAAAAGATAAGATACCATAATGGGAAAATTATGAGTCTACTAGAATGTATTTGAAATATTCGGAGACCCAAAATACCCACAATTAAAAATCATTTAAAAACCCCATTAGTCATAAAAAAGCAATATTCACCTCTCCAATCGTTTTGTGAATAAATCAACCTTGTCAACCATACAATTAAAAACCAAAAACTCGAATTGTAAAATTATTTCAAACAACTGCCTCCCATTTTCCATCATAATTAAAAAAATGAGAAGAGGTAAGCAAGGAGAAGCTTCAAGTGAAGCAAGTTGGTCGCTTTCATCTCTCTCAATCATCATCAATCAAAAGTACCCTTGAATGGCAAATTTTTCGCACATTATGAATTAGCAACACTAATCGATGGCGCTTCGTGCATTTTAAAACTTTTGACAAAAAAAAACTTAATTTTTAAGTTGTTGGTTTTTATTCAGTCACAGCTGCTGATGGCAGATGGTATCCTGATCCTATTGTTGTCATTCTTTAACCAAGAACAACAAAAAATGGTTCGCTATTGTTGCGATTCATATTCGCAACATTTCTCTCGCAGTGTCGGTATGAATTGGCTCAATTTGTCAGGAAGCATATTATTAAGCTGCGGAAACAAGTTAACAATCGGTGCCGGCGGCCAACAAGACCCGCGTGTGAGAATATTGAAGACACAATGAATATGCGCCTCCTCCGCCTCCTCCTCCTAATGCTGCCAGTCCGCTCCTGTTTCTCCACCTCCTTCGCTGCATCATCCAGGCAGCAGACAGAGGTGGTTGGTTTTGTTGGGTCGTCGTCGTAGGAGGCAGACAGACACAGCAAATATAAACACACATCACATACACTCGCTCATACACACCCAGGCGCGCTCAGCTGATCACACGGCGAGTCGTTGTTGGTGTTTTTCGATCAACACGTGCGGCACCCCCTCGGCTCACGTCAAGAACTATCAATCTGCCGAATCAAGTGCGTTCATCCATATTCATCTGAGGCCGGAATGGAGCACGACTGCTGCGCGACGCTTGTCCGTCGGCTCGAGCAAAAGTACCTCGGCGGCGATGACGACGACGCCGAGTTCAATCAAATTCTATTTACCGCATTCGTGAGCTCAGTTTTCGAAACGTAACACCAGTTCTTGTTTTAGACGGGTTTCTCGCCGTGCAAGATGGCTAGCCAGAGGGCTCTCGAGCTTCTTGTTTTGAACAATATGAATATCACGACCATCGGAGATGCGGAGAAGCTAGCCCACCACGCGGCTCACGTATTGGAGGTAATCTTGTTGTTTTTCTATCAAAAGCGGCTTTATTTTTGCTCGTTTGTTTGCATTTTTTTGTTATTTTTTAAAGGATTGCATTATTATTGTTGTTGTTGTTATTGTTTAAAAACACACAATTTCAGTTTTTTGTTGGGGAATGGTGGACTATCTTTAATGAAAACAACAAATATCTGGAAACCAACTCTCCATCCTTTCCCCCACCACGTGCCTTTGATTTTCAGTCATGATTATTTATCACATTCTCATGGAAGAGAAAGAAGAAGAACTTTAAAAAACAACAACAACAACAACAACAACAATAAAACACTAAAGAACTTTCACCCAATTGTTTATGATCTAAAAATAAATTGCTGCAGGCAGATTTGTCGAGGAACCAAATATCACAATGGGAAGATGTCGCTTGCATCTTAGACAACCTACCCAATCTCAAAGTCTTAAATATTGGCCACAATCCCTTGAAGCAAACGGTATACTTGGAATAACAAGATGAAGGAAAATGTGTTGTTTTATAGATTGACTTCGAGATACCACGAGTGTCAGCGTTGAACACGTTAATTTTAAGTGGAACGCAGCTACAGTTCGATGCGCTTCAATCACTTATGAAAGCGGTGCCGAATCTTGTCGAGCTTCACTTATCCGATAATAAATTCGACGAGAATGACAGTGATCTGGTTATAAGCGACACTGTGACAACCCTTCATTTAACAAGGTACATTGCTTTGTGCTATTGAAATTCAACCCTTTCAAACGATCATTTGTTTGATAATGATAAGCGCTTGTGGCGGGATGAAATGTTTGTTTTGCCATTCTACCAATCGTCTATATCATAATCACTGATAAAATATTTATCGAAACATTTATTTCCTCCCCCCGGCGCGGATTATTTGTCTAATTAAATATCTGCCAAAAACAATCTTCACGTGACACATCTCCTCTTTCTCCCTTTCGCAATCAAGATCGCCATCAATCCAGTTAGCTATTTAATTAATTTGCAAAATTAATTAGGCAATGCGGTTTAAATATCAAGATGTTGAATTCAAATCCATCATGCACTTTTGCATAATAATAAACATATTGGCAGCCCAAAAAACAATTTGACTAATAATGCCGACACGCATGAATGTAATAATATAAAGTGTATGCTTGTTGAGCAACTCTCGATTTACACTATTTCGTGTGATTGAATTCAAGATGATTTCTCGTTTCATCCACTTTCACACAACTTGCATTTTATTATAATATCCCTTCCAAAAGCACAACGAAACCAATTGTAAAACAACATGCTCATATACAAATCAGCGATTTATGACATTGACTAAAACCGGATGCCGGCCAAAGTCACGGGTGTAAAATGAAATTATGCACGGCTTTATGAGTTCACGCGCCACTCGATGCCATATTCTATTTATGTACATAAAGGTATGAATATGTTTGCACATAGTAGTAATCTTATGCGGAAATCAATGCAAACAATTTGCAAATAGAATTATTCGTTTGCAGATGCGGTTTCATCGAATGGAAGTCGGCGATGAATGTCATCAAACGTTTTCCGAGCGTGGGCGCCGTCTTCCTATGTGAGAACCCTTTGCGTAATGTGGAGCACAATGAACTTTTTGACAAAATGACATCTTGGAGTTTTATCAATCTATCAAAGGTACAAAAAGGGTGCTGTAATTAAGCCATAAAGACTTGTTCAGACACAAATTGACGACTGGAAATCCATTGACGAGCTCAATAAGATGAAGAGCATCGTCGAACTACGCATTCCGAACATTCCGCTCGTCGAGCAACTCACAGTCGATGAAAGAATGCACCTTATCATTGGACGCGTTCATCAACTGCGCGTCCTCAATGGCTCGCTGATTACCAGCGAGCACCGCGAGCAATCGGAACGCTTCTTCATTCGATACTATCAGGTACTTGTTCAACTTGTTATCGCCCCTACTTAACAATTGTTTGTTCTTTTAGGATCGTGATGATAAACCACCGGCCTACAAGCCACTCGTTGACAAACACGGCCAGCTCGAGAAACTACCCAACATCGACTTGACACCGAAGAGCAAGGCGATTGTGCGCGTGCACTGCGAAGAAAATGAATACAACGAAGAGCTGAGCATTTGCTTAAACAAAACCGTTCTCGACTTTATGAAGTGAGCTTCACAAGATATTTGAAATCTATATCATAATTGGTTCAGACAATTGGATCCGCGGTGCGGCGTCAGATACACCCGCATGAAGTTGTTCTTGTTCCGCGGCGACGGCCGTTGTGAGGATTTCACATCGAGCACATATAATATGCAATTGCATTCATTTCGATTAGACGACGGCGATGTTTTCATGATACAGGTGAGCGC
Source organism: Caenorhabditis plicata (assembly GCA_963931815.1). Lineage (NCBI taxonomy): Eukaryota > Metazoa > Nematoda > Chromadorea > Rhabditida > Rhabditidae > Caenorhabditis > Caenorhabditis plicata. The sequence continues at coordinate 3,883,756 of OZ007493.1, read as the reverse complement.
TTTTAGCAACAATGAGCAATTATTGCAAGAGCACGTCTTATTTGGTTACCAATTAGTGACGGCGGCGATGCTCACCTGCTCGGCCTCGTTTTCCGGTGTCCGAGCTTTTGTTGTTGTTCAAAAGCAATTGTCGCAATAATAATAATAATATTGCAGAGTAAAATGGTGGTACCAAAGCGTCGGCGTCCCATGAGCACTACCTCCAGTTCATCCTAATCATTTCATATTCTTGTTCAAATTGTAATAATACCCATTAATATTATTCATATATACGTATAATTTGGTCTATGTCTGTCAGGTTCTTGTCAGGTTTTCAAAATAATATCCTCTCGGCGATTTAAAGTAAATTCAATCAACACAACCCCCAAATATATATATATAAATAATCTTAGTGATTGAACGCATTTACCCATCTTTCATTTTTTGTCTTCAACATTGCGGTTTGTCATTATTATAAATGTGAAAAATTCCATAAATTGTAATATTTTTAACAACTTTACTTTTATTGTATAAAAATTCCGGTTGGTTTCTCTTGTTGTTGTTTTTGTTTATATGTGCAATTCAGCTAGGCATCACATTTTATCAAAAAAATGCTTAAAAATATGAATGGATGACATGATGCGTACATAAAAAATGTGGGGGGCTATATTTATTCGAGCAGTACAACAAACATAGAAACGTTTTCTTATATAATATGTATTATTATATACATTGTATATGGATGAATGCTGTGCAATGTTAATGATGATGATGAGCCGATAGAGCTACACATTTCAATCAGAAGCAACGAGGCTAATTATGAACTAGTTGTCAACAATAACAATAAGTCCTTTCATTTTACTTTCTCTGCGGTTTACTTGTCGATCTTTTAGCAGCGCCATTAGTTTTCTTAACGACCGTTGTCGCCTTCGCCGTCTTGTTTGCTGCAGCACCTTTGCCACTGTCCTTTGTTATCGAATCAATCTATAAATAAGATTGCATCAAATTTTGACAGCACTGAGAACCTTGGTGTTTGTTCTCTCGCGATCCCAAAATTGCCGCAAATTGCGTCGCTGAATTTTGCCACAAATAGTTCTGGGTATCTCTGAAATGAAAAACACGCCACCTCGAAGTTCTTTGAAGGATGCTATTTTGCCTGCAAAATCTTTGTAAGCTGTTCAATTTCTACTATTGGCTACCAGAAACAAATTGCCGCACCTCGGCCGAGGCCAACAGTGGATGAGCCGAGTTCTTAACTACAAATGCAGCCGGTATCTTAATATTCCTGTTGAAACAAGACAATTTCTCTACAATACCTCTCCGACAACATGGTCTTGCCTACCAACAACAGCACAATCATCAATTCCTGGATGCGAGCGAAGCACAAGCTCGACCTCCGATGGGCAAATCTGCAATTAACTTTTGACTGCGCGCTCAATTGAGGCAAGATTGTACCAGCGTGCCCTTGCACTTAATCACATCCTTAATCCGATCCAATACGTAAATCCGGCCAAGCTCATCGTAAAATGCCGCATCGCCGGTTTTCACAAAGCCGCTCGCATCTAGTAGATCGTTGCTAGCCTTGCTATTCTTGTAATAGCTTGGCATCACCTGTGGTCCAAGTACAATCAGTTGCCCCGGCTGTCTCGGAGCACACATCTGCTTGTTTTCCCAACTAACAATCTAAATTAAACACTATTGCTATTTAAATTGTTTTTTTTTCATGCTTTAAACCTTAAATAACATTCCTGGAAGTGGATTACCGACCGATTCAACCTTTTCATCACCATACGGCAACATTGTTACAATGCCACCTAGCTCTGTAGTACCGTAACCTTAATCTTAAGCGTTTAAACAGTCGGACCAATGAAATGCTAAACATTGCCGGAAATCTTTCACATTCAGCCTATTTTTCACAGAAATCATTGAGTTCGAGTCTACCGGCGCTCCCGCACATAAAACGCTACGCAGGCTCGTCAACTTGAACTCTTCTAAACATGGCTCCACTGTCATCCATTGAACGATTGCCGGATTTATATGCATCACATTAATCTAGCGATCATTATATGGTTTATACAAGAATCGAAGGATACCTGATAATTCGCTAGAGCTTCCATGAATGACTTATTGGTATATTTCGAGATTAAGTACAATGTAGAGCCATTAACAAGACAATAATAAGCAGAAATTATTCCAAAAATATGCGACAATGATAACGGTAACAGGAAGCGCTCTTTTGGCTGGAGACAGCCAAATAGTGTTTGGCTCATTTGCTGGATATTGATGATTAGGGATTTGTGACTGAATTCGGCCGCCTTCGCTAATCCCGTGGTACCACTGGTGAACAATATGAACATGGGATTGTTCGTGGGATTGCTAGTGATTGTTGTTGCACAATCTTCGCTTCCAACTACTGATCCTTCCATTTCGCCATTGCAATCCTTATAAAGGATTTTATTCAAGATTACACTTCTTTCAAAATCTAACCTTCGACATGACAGATCCTTCAGACATTGGTGACGACACTTCCTGTGCAATTTCTTCGGATAAAATCGCTGGGAGGTTCCTAGTGTAATATTTAATTAATATTGTTACAACTTAATTAGAAATTACAATTTGTTTGTTGACGATTCCTTTTGAAGACTGTTTGGTCTGTTTGTTAAAATTGGTTTTGTTTTTTGGTAAAGTATAGTATACAATAAACTCGCTTTATTCGATTTTAACTACTTAATTTAGAAAATTAATTTGAAAAAACTTATCATTAATTTATGTTTTATGAAATTTTGTTTTTAAATATAAATAAGAGATTCAGTTTTTAAAATACATTAAAAATGTTTAAATATAGGATTTTGGAGACAATTAGGACACCTCACATTTTACTTCAAGAGTTTTCCAATTTGCTCCATGTGTTTCAACTTTAGAGGGGCTTCAATTAGAATCTGCGTAACAATCGTTTAGTACATATATTCTTTAAATAAACTATTATTTAATTATTTAATTGTGGATAAATTTGTATATTTTTATTAATTGCTCCTTCGTAGAGAAAATTGAAATAATTTTTTTAATCTGTCATTTTTTGCTAATGTTTAGTAAAATCCAATAAGTTAATAACAACAAAATTTTCTCCGAATACTATATTAAAAATGTATCTTAAAATAAAATGTGTAAAATTCAGAAACTTAGGAGCAGGTAAAATCAGAAGGAATGAAATGAAATATAAACATGTATTTATCATGTATCATTCCTCATTGTTAAATTCTTCCGTAACTAAACAGTCAACAGAAAATACTCAATTCCTTAAAACTTAACCTGATGCTTTTCTGATAATTTAACCTATTCAAACTTGTACAGACATCTTTAATTTTGAGGAATACTTTAAAATTCGGGCCTTTTTGAAACGCAGCATGCTCGCCAACTGGTATGGTAATAAAATGAGCTCAGTAAACGTGAATAAACTTAATATTTTGGAAAGATATCATGCTTTTTAGAGAGTTCAAGACAAGCCTTTTTAAATTGTAGCGCAAATTCTTTTGAATAGCGTAACAATTTACAGTATCTCTTAAAATTCGGAAAATCGATTATTCCAATTGGCGTGAAGAATGCAATTATAGCGAAGAATTATCACTATAATAATTCATACAAAACCCATGTCAATCAACCATTTTAACAGATTATCTTGAAATCGCCATTAGACTCTCAATCATGAGGTCTTATGAACTGATACCACTCATAATCTACTTCAAAACTAGAAATTTGTTGGTCATCTTTATTATTCGGCAGTTAGGTATTGTTTTTTTATTATAATGAACAATTTTTTATAAATATTGGGAAAAGTACATTAAGAAAATTATAGGTTTTAACATACTTGTCAATTTTCACGTACTTCTTACGAGCTACTTTGATATTGAATATTCTTAAATTATACTTATCATCTTTTCTAAACATTAGATAATTTTTAATTGGTGCACGCTAAATGAAAATGACACTTTTCGATATTTAAGAGCATCTTTCAAATTTATACGTTCATTTTGAAAAACAGTATTCACGTTAAATAATTTAGAATTGTTTCAATTTTCTAAATATCATAACACTTTTACAAATTATTATACTAGAACACGCTTACTGAGCTATTATTTTTTACGAATAGATTTGGCGTGTTGGTGTGCTCTCTTTTGAATATTACATAAAACAAGTAAACTGCTATGCTAATTAACTCAGACAGCGTGCTGAAATCAAATTTTTTTTAAAGCTATTAACGTTTTTAAATATTTTAAGAATAGATTTGTTTAATTGTCGTAAAAAATAGTTTGTTTGAAATACGTAAATATTTTCAAATAATGTTTCGCTTTAAAAAATCACTTAAAAATTGATAAATGCTTAATTCCATTTGGAGCGCATAAAAATATTATTTGGGAAAAACTTTAATTAAATTCTTCTTTCTTAAATTGTCATGTTTTATAAGTTCGACCATATTTTTCGAAAAAAATTGTTGATCTTTAAACCTAATAACTTTTAATATAATTTTATTATTTGTTATTTTTGAATTGAAACAAAAAGGGATGTTACAGCTAAACCGGAAAAAAATCTTTAAAAAATTTCCGTACGAGCGAGTTTATCGGTTAGAGTAAAACTTTTGTCAATTATACCTCGATTTAACATCCACTGATCTGAACATTTACATAATTAGTTTAGCATGTCAATGCCTACCGTTTTCGATTAGATTCCAGTGATATTCTTTCAGATGTCAAGACATCCTCAATTTGCCGCACGTGCTTAATTCGACCACCACCTCTCATTTGCGCTTTCCTCCGCACATCTTCTGCCTAGATATTCCTTCCTACAACTAAATTAACAAAATATATACGCCAACCTTCTGCATAAGCTGTCCTTCTACTATTAAATGCGTTGCTTCGGAGAGATCCACCAACGTCCAAATCTCATCTACAAGAATCAGCACTCTTAGCATTTATCCTCTCTGGCGCACCGATTGTACTGTGACCATTCACTGCCACCGCGGAGCAGCCAATCAAGGAGCATGCCAAATGCACAAAAATCGCTTGACCCGTTGTGCCAGTGATTACAGCCACCCTGCTAGCGGCTCCAATTTGGAGCTCTTTCAACCTGGTCGCGCACATTTCGCACCAGTTTCGAATTTCCGAGTAACGCCACTGCTTTCCACTATCGATGTCAACCTTAAAATTAATCGATTGGAAACAAAAGCCACCAAAGGATAACCATTGCCAGGTTGCTGCCATGATTGGAGATCTTGGCAAACAGGTACTCGACGAAGCTAGCTGCGTTCGTTTTGTCCCAACTGATCTGGAACGGGCTCTGCACCTCCATCACGCAAGCGCAACACGAGTACAATTGATGATGATCTCTTCAGTTTCTGCCAGTAATGGGAACCAGCAATATGTATTTAAGAATGAATGGAAAAAAGCAAAAACATGTCCAACTCGCTGATGAGCAGATTCATCTGAAATGCATACTTGAATGCTTTTGTGAATGGTTATTGACAATCATTCCACATTTGTTTTAGGGTACTTTTTAATGATTTTTGTTTATTTTCCTTTTTTAATTAATTGCGCTTTATTATGAAATTGTTTATGAAATAAAACATTTTCTAAGAATTTCTCTCGATAATTACCAATTGGTGCTCAGTAAGCATGCTGAAATCTAGCTTTTGGAGTGATATTTATTATTTTTTTTTTTTAGATATTTTAAGGAAATTATAGTTAATTTTTTGTAATTAATGTTTTATTGAAAATACATAACAATTTTCAGACACACTTAAAGATTGGAAAGTTTTAATTTCCAAACACTTTACATTATCTTCAACAAACATGGATGACATGCTTCAAAGATTGTCGCAATTGGTCATGGTTGCCAAATGCAAATGCCCGCTTCAACGCTCAAAGTCGATGACTCATTTCGAATGCCTTCACATTGATAACTGGATTGTCGATGAGCTCATGATTGCTCTCGACCTTATTCATCAGTAAGAAGAGCAATAAGTGCATCATGTCTTGACTCTTCATTCCAGATCGTACACATTCAAGTCACCCAGTGAGTCGGTCAACTATACCGAGAGCATGGACAGCCTTTGGCTTTCCTAATTAGTTCATATTTATTTGCAAACCCGTATAAAAGTCAATAAATAAGGTGGTGGCAATTATAGATCCGTTTCTTTGAGCACCAAACACGGCACAATTAGAGACTTGTTTCCCTTTGACGGTACCACGATCCGCCGAATCATGTTGCCATTAATTCGCACAAATCCGCGCTGAGCTGTTGATGGCTTATCGTAGCTCTTGTTTTGTACAATGTACCCGTCTTTTTCCGTAATATCGTCGGGTAAAATCTAATGTTAATTATTAAGAAAATAAAATTTGAACAGAACGACTGACTTTAATATTATGTTCTTTGACAAGTTTTGCAACATTTGGGCTTAAAGGTTCATACAAGATATTCTTCTGATGAAACTGCAAGTCAGCGAGAATATACTCAACTCCGAGCTCTCGAGCTTGTTTTGAATTCAGCACCGCACCTCTCACTGAAATTTGAGCTTTGTTTGTTGCTTTAATGAATAATAATAGAAATGATATGATGATACCTTGAACAAGTTTCCCGCCAGCTGTTTTAATTACTTCAATTCCAGTGTGCTTCAATATATGCTCACCAACTTGCAAGCCACTAAATCACTCTAAAGGTGAAATCATACAAAAATGGCCTACGCGACAACGGCTCCTTTTGCGTCTTCCATTTTGCTTCCTAAATAATGAATCTTTCGAATATACTCCGTTCCGGCTAGATCGATGCACATTGTTGCTCTTAATATGTTTTTTGTTGACTATTTGTTGATAACTTCTGCAAAACTTACAATGAGAGCCCAAATATGATATAAGCCATGGTAAAGAACATGTAGACTTGCTCGGTGGGAACAATGTCACCAAAGCCCACTGTAGCCATTGTGATGAAACAGAAATAGAATGCTTCAAAGTATTGTAAACCTTCCCAGGACTGTAAAACGTGTGATTATCTGGAGTATTCTGGGATGGACGCCAATTTTTCCGGCTTTTAAGCTTGAAAATCCGTTTTTGAACTTTCTAATTTTTCTTTTTTAATATTTGAAAATAAAGTGCTGAAGGTTTTATTTGTAATGGAAGATCTTCGAATTTTAAATTAGTTTTGACAGTTACGCGGTAGCTGCTTAGGAAATAAAATCAACTTTTATATGATTTTTTCTAGAGAGTGACTTGAAATCTTTATATTTCTTTGAGAATTAGTCACAATTCCAGCCGAAAAGTGACGTGCTTGAATAACGTCTACCAATGAATACATTATTATGCGTTTCAGATAGCTGGATAAGACTGCAACACCAAAGATAAAATTATTTTACAATTTAAACGTGACAACATTGTATGCTAAATTTTTTTTATAAACTGAGCTCAGTAAACGTGCTCAAATCTAATTATTTAGAAACATAATAATAACTTTAAATGTTTTAAGACAAGCGAATGTACGCGAATGGAAATGATGTGAAATAATAGGTGATCATTTTTAAAGTTAAAGCTATTATGGCAAAAATATAAAAATCTATACAAAGAATTTTGTTAAGAGCTGGGAAATTGATAAAGACATATAAAATAGTTACATAATTAGAGTGATTATATCGTTATTCTGAATTGGCGTGTGGCGGCAAATTCCGAAATCGATATTGTCAAAATTTGCTTTACAGATTTTGTGGTTTAAAGGTTGGTAGAAAGATAAAGCGGTGTCAATTTAATTATAAAATTATTTAAAATTTTTTCAAGAAAATGTTTTGTTTATAGGATTTTTAAAGTTACCACGCTAAGCCCAGTGTCGTAAAAAGTCGTGAAATAATGTTATCGACATATTTTAAGCTATAGCGCATGAGTTTAAAATATTAACTATATTAAAACGTCTAAAATAAGTGCATAAAATAACTTTAAATAATAAATAATAAATAATGACTGTTCATTTCTGCATTGATGCGTTATGAAAGTGTTCAGTTTCAGTAATTTTAGCTAGCCCTAATTTTAGATGGACTTTTCTCGACTAACAAGACACAAAAATTTTAAAATAAATACTAGATTGATCAGCGAGATTCGCTCAACCGTTTTCGATTCATTTTTAAAATTTTTGTTTAGTCTACTTGTCTGAATAACACATCTTACCTGAAACAGGAAACCTCCAATTGCCGTATAAGCGAGCAATACGAACAGCACCATGAAAACTGGAATTCGCAACTCATCTTCCATTGAATCTTCCGTATCAGAATCCATTTCATGAAGGTTTAAGGAGCCAGCCTATTGTTATTATTATTATTACTATGTATTTCAAGGACATTAATTAAAATTTTATCAAACTCAATTCTTCTATTTTCCTGAGGGAAATCGTGAAAAATTCTTACTGCAACACACCAAACGTAAATGGTAATTTTGCACATTTTATTATTTACGTGAAAAAAAGAACTAATTTTTACGACAATATTATATCCTTCCTTTAATGGACTTAAAATTTTCATGATGTATTATACTTTTATCAGCTTCTATTTTTAACCATTCATTTGGCGTACTGTAATATATAAAAAAGTAAAAATGGGAATTGAAAAATTATGCTTCTTCGGAATATTTTATTGGCCGTAATAATCAAACCTTAGAGGAGCCCATAACTGAACTTGATCTGGAATGGCTTGTCGAGCGATATTGTGTAGCAATCTTACGTGATTGCCGTCGCAACTAAAAAAAAAAACCTTCATTGGTCTTATTTATCGCAACTCATTTATCATTGAAAAAAAAAAACAAAAAAGTTAAGGAAAAAATGGTGAATCTTCTTTTTCAAATCTTACCGCATGCTCAAAACTTTTTCTTCTCTTTGCAATTAGCTGAAATTATTGATTAAATAACTCAACGAAAGACAATTCCGCGAGACAATGCTAAACTCATGCAATTACCTTTCTCTTAAACGCCCGATACGACCGATAAAGGAAGCTCAAAAACTCGGACAGGAACTTTCCAATATCGGCAATGGTGACGAGCAGCAATGGAATCCCAAACAACGCAAATATAATGCACGCGACGCGGCCAGATGTTGTTGTTGGCACCAGGTTACCATAACCGATAGTTGTGATTACAGTAGCTGCGAAAAACATCGAGTTTGGATATGTCCATAGAAGAGCATCGCCGGTGGTGCGATTGAGCAAGTGATCTTCGTTGATGAATTGATTGCGATAAGAGATGAAAATGTTTTTGACGAGCTGCTCATAATATTCTTGATTTATTGAGTTGAAGGCTTCCCGCGATATGCGATTGTCAACATCCTGTGAATGAAATTTATTTTTCACTAAAATTTTAGCTTCAAACTTGGGTAATATTCCAAATATGATCCTGGAATTCGTCTCTAAGGGTGAATATAGTTTTCAGTTCCTTGTCTCTTGTCTAAAATGGGTATCATCAAGGTAAATAGTGTCTATAAACAACCTCCAATTCATTAGGACCTTCAATCGCGTGAAATATTGTTGCTCCCACAAACAAATATGCAAACAATAGCAATACTAAACCAACATGTGGTAAAATACGTTTCGCATACTGTAATAAAAAAGTTGTAAGCCTCTATTAACCAATAAACAAAACTGTAATATATTTTCTCTCTTTTGGGTCTAATTCAGTCTCATCGTCGGATATCGGAGGACCCGAGGCGGTTAAATCCATTTCCATTGGGATTTCATTTAGAGATGAAATTGAGCTCTCGGCGGAGCCCTTCAAATCAAAACACCATGAGCGTAAAATGATGATTTCAAAGTTACCATATCAAACCCATCTGGAGCATTGTGCGTATACATGGTAAACGTTGAAAACAATGACCGAGAAGTTCGGACGATCCGTCACTAACAACAATAATAAAATGTGCACAATGACTGAAATAATGAACAACTGATTGATGTGTAGGTGCACATGTTCTGAATCGTAAAGATATTTTTGTGAGTGCTCAATGCTATTATCTTTATCTCATTATTATCATCATCATCATCATCATGATCATTAGATTGTTGAAAACAATTGATAGCTGCGACATTACATTTTTTGGAAAGAATGTGCATTTTTATCTACAATTCGAACCTAAAATTGTTTGAAATGAGAGATAAGCATAGAATATTTATTGATGTGGAGAGGAATTGTTTATTTTCTCATCGTAATTAATTTAAACGTATTTTTCTAGAACTTTGTATTATTTTTAAACAAGCACCACTGTTTTATTCGTTTTAACAATGAATGTGCCATACAATTCAAACTATGTAAGATTTATTTTATTGGGAAAGTTTCATTTTCTTTCTATTTCGTTGCAAAAGAATACCTGGCTGACGTATTACCAAACAATACGTGTATTTTAAAAAAAGTTTTTGATTTATTTTTTTTAAATGTCCAAGAATTTTCTTTCTTTTTGTGGCCGATTGCAAGAAAATCTATCGGGGATTCGTAATGGGGAAAGGTTTTATTGGGGTTCATTCTCTATTAAAATTACCTTATAATTTAACAGGTAACAATCTTCTTGAAATTGAGTTATGCTTTCCCCAATAGATTAGTTAATAGGGAATGTATTCCTCATCGTTCTTACAGTCGGCCTCTGAAGACTTTATCAAGTGTGGAAAATCGATTTTCGTCTTAAAATGTTTATTAAATGATTTTGCTTTTCAGGGCAATGGGACCATGTATCGGTTACACCATGTAAGAACACCAATTTTTAATAGAACATTTGAAACGCATTTTTATATAAAAATAACGACTTCCTTTAATTTCTAAATCATAAATTCATTCAAGCAATTAAATAATATCGAGATTACAGTTTTAAATTTATAATGTTTAATGATGGGCTTTTCTTTTTCTTCTATTTTTCACGTTTAAAAAACAAACAGTTGCAGTTTTGCCTTTAACGAGTTCTTGTTTTTACCATTTTAGTTGGTGTGATGAGGTTTTTAAATCATATTGGTTTACAGAATTTGACAATTATATTTTTACTAGGAAAAAATCAAGATGCGACCTTCAAAAGTTGATTTTTTATAAAAACAAAAACAATTGCGTGTAGTTTTCAGATTAAAATTATTTTGAATACTTTAAGAAATAAAGATCTGCCACAAATTCTCGGTCTAATTATACGCTCACACTCCACTGCCACGAAACCGCGCCGCATTGCAAAAGACTTCGCACCAATTGCAAAAACACAATCTTTTAATTTATTATTTTTATTTTAAATATTTAAAAGTCACTTATATTAACGTCGAAGACTCTTCTGGTCCATTAATTGAGGTACTAAGCAATTGGTGCGAAGTTATTTGCAATGCGGCGCGGTTTCTTGGCAGTGGAGTGCGCTCATATTATATAAACATCTTATTTCTGTTATTTATCGAAAATTAGTTATTAACATCGTAAAATTCGATGTTCTATGAAGTGATTGACTTAAGAGAAAAATAATTATTTTATAAATATTCTCAAAAGCCCAAATTTGGAAAAGCCGACATTTCCGGATGGCGTACATCTGAGTTCCTGACATTACCTTGTCTTGTTCGGGTGTGTCTTCGGGAGATTTTTCCGTTGCTCTTATCAGGAGGACAGTGGCTGTTGAGTTACAAAGTCTTCTTGAATAAGACATATATATATATATATATAGCATATTATTTTGTGTGTCTCGAAAATCGCGTCTCGATGGATCACGACCCCAAATAGAAACTCAATGTAGTGCAGTGCAAAACTCTTGATTACACTAAATTCGTTGAAGACCCTACAACCAAATCAACCTTTTACAAATTACTTATTCAACTATTTCTTTTGAATTTAGTTACACGTTACAAATTACTTTAAATATAAATTTATTTTAAAAACTATAGTTTTTGAATAACTTAATAATATTACAAAAACATTATAGAGCACATATAGTCATAATTCTCCTCCAGCTATTCCTCAAAATATCGGTAATATTAATAAACTTTTATCAATAAACAATATAAATTTTAACAGATTATAACTATGCTTATGAATACGAATTGAGGTTGAAGGGGCTTCTCAATCAAGTGAAACAAATATCTGAGCAAAAAATTTCTGTAAATGAATGTCACTAAATTTTCTAAAAATTCTATTTTAAGATGGGCGTGGATCAACCTCAACTTCATGATGAAACTTGTAATCGTTGAAAATTCATTGAATATATAATTTTTAATATTTTAAAGGTATCAAACAATTAGAAAATGGTAATATTCAATTGAAAGAATGACCAATTTATAAGTTTTCAGCATATTTTGAACCTTATAGCGAACAGGATCTGATGGTTTGTAAATTTAATTAAAACATAAGTTAAGAAATTTTTGCAGAATATATCATGGGATACTCGTTTGGTTGATTTTCTAGTTAAAGTGGTAATGGATCCAAGGGCCTTTAAAATTATCAGATGGACCGGCAATGAGCTCGAATTTGAATTGATTGATCCGAAGATGATCTCAAAGTTGTGGGGAGCGCAGAAAAAAAATTTAAAAGTAAATTTTTGCGTGAGATGATTTATAAGAGATAGCTTCATTCGGCATGTAAAATTGTACTGGAAAAAATCTATTTTTTTAAATCAAATCCCATTATTTAATAATTGCATTTTTTATATGCGGGTAAGTTTTATATTTATTAAATTATTTCATGATCTGCATGATTGAAAATATGAATATCACTTTGTTTAATCGTATATGAACAACTAACAAGTAAAAAAATTTAAATTATTCTACTGGTGCATCCGAACGCGTTCGCTGCGAACTAAACACGATTCGTTTAATAGAAAAATCTTAAAACATCGATTTTAAGTATTCAGAAGCAAGCTAACAAGAGAAGAAATATGTTTACCGCATACAAAATAGTTGAAACATTTGTAAATATTTTTTAAAAAATTCCAAAGATGATTTAAAAATCCAATTATTTCAATTTTAATTTATTTTAATGACCTTGGCTCTAATGAGCTTGAAAAGAGTTTCATTTTTATATAATTAGGCTATAATTGGCGTTCTATATCTTATTTAAATTGTCGCGAGGTAGCCTGGACGACCAAAATTTGAATAATTCTTATTAAAAGCTTTTTCGTCGCCGAATTTGTTCTAAACGGTGTTCATAATAAAACTTCCGCATTGCAATGCCACGAAACCGCGCCGCCTTGCAAAACACTTCGCACCAATCGCACGAACACTAACTTTTAATTTATAATTTTTTCATTATTACATTTATTCATTATTTCTTAGCAGAAGAATTAGCTTAAATGTTATATATTGTTCTGAAAACCATAATATGTATTATATTCTTCTGTTAAACAATAATTAATAAATAAAATATTGAAAATAAAAAAAATAAAAAAATAAATTAAAAGGAAGTCTTCGTGCAATTGGTGCGAAGTCTTTTGCAATGCGATGCGGTTTCGTCGCAGTGGAGTGCTTCCGAAATTTGTCCAAAATTATATACTAAACCTAAAATAGTCTTAACCACTTTAACTTAGATCTTGTTGATCTCATTTCAGTTGCCGTGAAGTTTTTTTAATTGTAATGGAGAACAATAACCATCAAATTTTGTAATTCACAGCATAAATTTTAAAAATAAAATTTTCTTGCATTAACATTGCAGGAAATGTCTGTAAGCAAATTCACAAGGGCAATCCGTGAAAAATATAAAAAGAACAATTTGGGCAAGTTGGCGAAAGGATCAAGTTAGTCTGTATTCCATGAAACGATAATTTTATTTTTTAGAAAAGTATACATACAAGTTTACTCAAACTGCCCATGAAGATATTATAAAAGTAACTGATATGAGAATTAAGAAAATCTGGGAATACGCATCAACGTGTGGGCATTTCTACTATTCAAAATGTCTTTAAACTTAAATTGTCATTTATTTGTTGTTTTTCAATCAATAAAGTTTTGTTTTTCTGTTTCAAAGAACAATAAGTGAACAAACAATAAAACATACTTCCAGTAAATATCACATTTTGCTGAAAAATCAAAAACACTGAATTTGTTCATTAAATATTAAAATCATATTCAAATAAAGCAGAAAAGGAAAGATGAGCCATTTCTCTGTGAACTATTTCTGCCCAACTAATTCTCTAAAAATACTCAGCGAAATGAACTTCAAAGTGACACGGAGGTATTCTAGTAAGCTTGTTCTTCGGAGATTCTGTATGTTTTTTCCTTTTAATTAATAATACTAAAGGGAGAGAGGTTTTTTTGGGTTTTTAAAAGCTTGGTACTGTATGTTCCTTAGACGAATAATAGGAAAACTCTTTACTTTGCATTGTTGGCAATAACATAAACTTTTAATTGAACCAAATTGAAAAAAATCGTGTTTAATTATATGATATTTCCAAAAAAGTTTCAATGAAAGTTTTCTAGTTCAATTTTAAGGTTTTGAGATATTTTAAGAAATTATTAGTAAGCTTGTGTAAATACTTATTTGTAATTACTACGTGGAAATCCAAAAGTCAGGCTCAAAAATGCGAAAAATTTAGTTGATATTTAGCGTGCCTTCCTAATTTTTTTGTCCTTTATCATAATTAAATTGTTTACTTCATTGCGAATGATAAAAATAATTTATACGTCACTTATATGATTTCTAGAAGTTGAATCGCTCGAATCAATTTACATCTGATGGTGGAAAAAATTATCAAAGTGATTAAAAATTAATAATTTGATAAAACAACTATTAGAAAGAAAATTGCTCAGTTTATAATAAAATAAAATTGAGCACGCCAATTGTAACATGTTGAAACTTGATTTGTTTTAGACCGCTCAGATAAATTATACCGACGATTTTCTTATTTATCCGGATATTTTTTAATACATTTTTCACCAGGAAAAAATATCAAATCAGTATATCAACGCGGAGTACTGTAATATGGATCTAAAAATTCCAAAAATCAAGCAAATCGAGAAGATTATTAAACGAACAACATCCTTATGAGGTGTTAGGTTATCAAAGAATCTTTAATTCAGCTAAATTTTTATTTAAAGTGCGCTATCTCTATAATAGGACAACAACAACAGGGATAATTTATAAAAAGCTGCTCTGTTCTACCTTAATCTTAAAGGAGAAGACGATTATTAAATGAATAATATCATAAGGTTATCAAAGAATCTTTAATTCGGTCATCTATCTATTATCAAGTTATGAGAAATTGAAAATTCCAATTTTATTTTCATAAAAAATAAAAGTAATCAATCTGATTTGATCTAGAAGTTTAGAAGGAATATAACACAGATAATGAAAAACAGAGAAATTAACATAACTTGAAATTTCCTTCATGTTCTCATTGAGACTATTTGAGAATAACTAAAAATGTTGACAATGAACTATCAATCTCTTATATTTTGATAATATATATTCTTTGTAAGTTTATGTAATCTTAGATATCATATAGTAGTTTAGTAAAGGATTTCTTATATAATATTTCAGGATTTTTAGAGTTAATAAGTAGTTTAAGATTAACCTACCATTTTTGCTTGAATATTAGCTTTACAGTAAAAGTACTTTTTACGTAAATTGTACCTTGTTTTCTCGAAAAAAATTTCACAAATAAAAAACAGTTTGTGTAAGTAACGTATTTTTCCGATTTCTAAAAGTGGATGACAATTGTTGTGTTTAAATAGGCTTGTCTTAAGTTGTCTAAAATATCAAAAACATCCTAAAAAGTTAGATTTGGGCCAGTTTACTGACCTCATTTCTAAGATGGATGCGAAATTTTCCATCCAATATCCCCAAAAATCTCTGGAAATTATTGAAAAACCACTCCGATTCTACTCTCGCAAGGTTTGTCAAAGATGTAACATTAAGTATAACTCCTATAGCGATAGGATGAGTAAAATAGACTGCGAATCTATTAAAATAAGGCGTATTAAGTTAATAATTAAAACGTATTACAAATAATTGTCAATCAATATCATTGTCCTTCATTTAAAGAGTATGTCCGCTTCTGTCATTCTCGCCATAACCCACTACTACTTAAAGCAAACAATTCTTATAAAATTTCCAATAACTTGTGTATAGCTAACTTTCCTCTATGGAATCGTGTTTCCATCTATTTTCTGAACGTAAATGTCCCTATGCATAACATTGCAAATATTATTGATGATATTCCGAAGTCGTTACTGTACTAATATGCATTTTTTGCACGTCTGTATATGTATGCATTTCCTAATTTATTGATTTGAACTTGGATCTCTTGCGGGATCAGTTTTTCATCTTAATTATTTATTCTCCTGTTTTTTGTATTATATATGGTGAATGAAAAAAGTATTATTTAATTTCCCTGCACACCAAATTGAATGGTTAAGATCGGGCTCAGAAAAGATGCTCATATTGTAAGATTCGCTAATAAGCGCACGTTTTAGATAGTTTAAGAGGGCTAATAACAATGACGTGTCACATTATATGAAAATAATAAGTTTAAATTAGTACTACACGTTCAAACATTAAACAATATTCATTTCGAATTGGCGTGTCCATGTCATATCATTTTAAGCTGGTGTGCCTGAGAATATGCTTTTATTAGCAGATAATCATTGTTTTTTTTTAAATAAATTTAAATTAAGAAGTTAGTGCACTTCACTGCCACGAACAATGCGTATATTGCACAAAAAGTGTGGACAACTTGCAAGACCACGCCCTTCACTTTTTATTTAAATTCTTTATATTTTTAGAATCATAACTTCTTCGAATTTGATTTAATTTGTTTTAGAATCGTTTAGAATTATTGATTAATGATTTATTAATTTGTTTTAAGGTTAAAAAACGATTTTAAAATCCTTAAAAAACAAAGAATTTAAATGAAAGGTGAAGAGCGTGGTTTGGCAATTTGTCCACACTTTTTTGCAAGATACGCATTAATCGTGGCAGTGGAGTGTTAGTGTAATGATAATCGTTGGTTTAACATTCTTCCTGGCTTCCTTGAATGAACCTATAAATAGAAAATTCACGGGTTTTTATTATATTTTATCGACGATGCAACTTTTGGCACTGATTAGAGAGTAACGAGTTGGTTTCGATCAAAAGATCGTCATATTTCTTCACTAAATTAAAGTAAAGTGTTTTCTAATGTAGGATTTATTATAATAAACTTGGTAATGTTAATACATTTTGAAAATATTTTAAGATAAGTTTCCGAAGCGAATATAATTAAATATAGTCGTCGCCAAATGCGATTACCACGGCAAAATGTGGCGCACTTTTTTAAAAATATTATTTCTTCATTTAATTTTTAGGATTATTTTCTTGTTTATGCTTTTTTCTTGTGTGTTTGCATCGTGTAATAAATGTGGAAAATAATAATAATCATAAAAATTAAATGAAAAAATATTATTTAAAAAAGTGCGCCACATTTTGCGGTGGTAATCGAATTTGGCGACGACTATATAATTAAACATTATAAGAAAGTTAACAATTCACATAATAGTTCCATTATTTTGCGTGGTTTTTAGATTGAGTTATTCCAATTGGAAACTGTTTCAATCTTTAAATTATCGAGAAATGTAATGTGAAGATTTCTTTCCATTTCCAGATATGATAACTTACCGCATTCACACAAAACAAAATTGAACAAAAAATATGAGAGAAACTTTAATAAAACGTACTTTCATCAAAAACCTTAAAACAACAGAAAATAATTTACTCAAATAAGATCTTCCTTCTAGCATACGAATATCTATGGTCATACTTATTCCGACTTTGCATGGATCCTGAGGCAAGTGATATTATCACATTCGTTGGTATGCTTTAACTTCCCAACCCATATATGAGCCTATATCAGGAGATGGACTGAGATTTCAAATATTGGATTTTAAACAACTCGCACTGTTATATTACTATCCAAACAATCGATATTTTCTAACAGATCAGGTTCGTTGACTCGTTTCTTCTTCTATACCTGGTTGTTTCAGCAAATAATCAATGTTTTTCGATTAGCACTCTCTAGAAATCAGGCCATCGATAATTGTTGGTCACGCAGTTAGTGCACAAAAGTTGCTCATTATTGTCACAATTTCTAGATAACGACTTATACGACTTCAACGAACTTCGCGAAAAACAATTGGAAATGATGTCAGGCTTAACCATCGACGAGATCATCGAATACGCACGAATCGTGAGCCCATATGCTTGAAAAATCTGCAAATCGCCGTCATGTAAATACATCAAAGCATTCTACATAATAAATCAAAGATTTTCTTGTGAAAATAATGGTTTACCACAATGTAAAAACGGTTGTCAAGAGGCTTGTTGTCGCGCAGCTTTTCTGCGTACTCGTCGAGTGTTTTATTCTAGTCTATTTAACAATGAGCTCCATGAGTTTTTCTTCGTTCGTCTATCGGTCATGCGTCTCTCTAGCTCATCAAGTGAATAGAGTAGTTTTGAACAAGATTCATAAGGAAAGAAGAGGGGCCAAAAGGCGAGTCGAGTTTCGTTTAGCTGCATTAGTCAGTTGAATATTTTGGTGGCTCTTTTTAAGAAGCACAGATATTTTTGCATTTCTTTTTGAATTGATTTCATCTCTATCCATTTTTATTAAAAACACTTTTATCCTACTTTATTTTTCAGGTGCAAAATTACTTAAAATGTCCTCGAGAAAGTAAGTTTACCTTTATTCTTTCTATAACTCATTACGTACTACATTTGCTAAAAGGAAATACATATAAGATATATTTCCTGCAATAATCTCCAATGTCTATATAATTGCTTCAAATTCTACAGAGTTTCACGTGGGCGATGTGACTCTCTTCCCTCAAACGCCATGCGAATAGTGGCCGATGGACATTTTAGCGGCATGAAGGAGCTGCTATCGACCATGGAGTTCAACACAGACGCGAATACCGTTACAGAGCTCAAGGAAAGAGCACATATGCTGTGTGCTCGATTCCTCGGTGGCGCCTGGACCAGCGTTCCTTTGGAGCATTTGGAAATAAGTCGAATGAAGTGAGTACATTATTATCTGCAGCCAACTGTTATTTTTATCTGCAGGGGTGGAATGAGCAACATGCTGTTTTTGTGCAAATTATCTGCGGATTACCCGCCGATACGCAATGAGCCGTACGAGGTGCTTCTGCGGGTTTATTTCAATCCAGAAACTGAGAGTCACTTGGTTGCGGAGTCTGTGATATTCACTTTGTTATCTGAAAGGCACATGGGTCCGAAATTATACGGGATTTTCAGTGGTGGAAGACTGGAAGAATATATTCAGGTAGCACATGGTTGTTGTTATTATTTAGTTCATTAATCAAATATAGTCGAGACCACTAACAAACTACGAGGTTCGTCAACACCACGCAATTGCGAAAATAGCACGACGAGTTGCCAAAATTCACCAATTGGATGTGCCGATTTGGAAAGAGCCGGATTACCTATGCGAAGCGCTGCAGCGTTGGCTACGCCAACTCTCCGCCACCAATTCGACGACTTATGAGTTAATTGGAGAAAACTGCCCGAAAACAGTTAGCTGCGACGATTTAATAAGAGAATTAAAGTTCATTGGGGAGCAAATATCAAAGAGCAAGAGTCCCGTCAAATTTTGTCATAATGATTTACAAGAAGGTTTGCAACTCCATGCATTTGTGGAAATTTTCTAGTTCTATTTGAATAGGTAATATATTGCTCGCAACGAAGTCAAGAGGAGATATTGAAAATCCAACTGTATATGATGATGATCCAAATGTCTTCTTAATAGATTTTGAATATGCCAGCTATAACTATCGGTAAATAAGTGAAATCTTTCTAAATTAATATTTAAGATTTAAGAGGATTTGACTTTGCCAATCATTTCGTCGAGTATACAATCGAGTATAATGATTATCAACATCCTTATTATACATTGTTCCATGAGAACTTTCCGAGTCGAAATGATGTAAGTTTTAACTGACTTTAAATGTGATTCTATTATTAATGAAAAACCAATGAAAAAACTGCTATTATTGAGATATTCTTTGAATATATTTATATATATATATATATATACAGTGGTGTCCAAAAGTTTGCGACACCCCTACTAACTAGCTGTTTCGTATATTACTGAAGGACTACAGTTGAAATTAGTGGTACCAGCGGATTCCCCGTCATGAAAAACCGATTTCCATAAACTTTTATTAAAATCGGTTTTATTATCGCTACGCTACAGTACACATTGATATGGCATCATTTTTAAACTAGGAAATAACCCTAAAATTAGCAACATTTATTGATTAATTTTATTATTTAATACTTTGTTACTGCTCCATTGATCCGAATAACGTCATTAATTCGGTTTGGCATGCTTCCAATCAGGCTTCCAATCAGATTTGTATCGATCAGCGACCATTGACGAAGAATTTCGGCTTTCTGATCCGCTACAGTGTTGAATTGACGTCCTTGATGGTAAACTCTTCTAGCGAGGTTCTCAATTGTATTGAGATCGGGAGTACACGCTGGCCAGTTCATAACAGTGATATTCTTTGACTTCAACCACGTCGTCATTGAAGCACTAGCATGAATGACGGTGAAATGAATTCAAAATCAAGAGTCCCAGGAACCCCAAACCATGCACGTTCCACCTCAAAAACTTCTCTTAGAAAATGTCAATGGATCCTTCCTCAAATCACGCCAATAAGAATTCCAGCCGTCCGGTCCGTCAAGATTGAACTTCTCTCCATCTGAAAAGATTATCTGAACATGGTTGAATTGGCAATTAAATTTATTACTTTGCTATTTTTCAAAAAATTATGTTCTTTTTAATACGAATAAAACAGATTTCTCGAAAACAAGATTAAGTTATCTGCTCTTGAAATAACAAGACCTAGCACCTTGATTGAATCTTCATTTTTATACAGTCAATAGACTTTAGTGAGTGTGATTGTAAAAAACAATATTTTTATCTCAATTTTCATTATAGTATATTATATAAAAAGCTTAATCAAATGTGCAAATCAAAATGCTGAAAATTAATGAATCTGTCATGTATACCTGTCCAATAATAACATACTTATTCTCCAGATGAAACTCTTCTTCCAAAACTACCTGCAAGCAGTTGGCGAAGAAAACGAACCTGATAAGGTTGCCGAAAACCTAATAGACGTTAGTTCCTTCCAATCCCCTCTTATCATTTAGCTATTTAAGGAAACTCTTCCATTCATCCCAGTTTCGCACTTCTTTTGGGGTGTCTGGGGTTTATTACAAGTCGAGTTATCTCCGGTTGGGTTTGGATTCTCGGTAAGTGATGAGAAAATTCGCTTAATATATGAATAACACTTTATAGGAGTACGGTAGAGATCGACTATCAATGTACTATCAAAGCAGGCATCATTTGGAGAAGTTGTAGCTCATTGCATTTAAATTATTTCATCTTTATTTTTTCTAGTTAATAATTATAATATATAAACAATTTTTGATTTCTCGTACAATTAATACAATAAACAAACATGATGGGACTTGCAGTTAAGTGATCATAGTACCTGGGAAGAGAAAAAATACAAATAAGAAATGAACAAGTTAATGAAACATAGAAATCTAAATGCATAAAGGCACACATGGTGATGCCATGTAAAGAGCTTCAATTGGTATCAATAAAAATGATACATTACGTGAGATTGGATAGAAAGCTATTAGAAGCAAAATGATTGCAGTTTATAGTAAAGAATCTTTAGGGATATAATAACATGGATTTAAAACTAATTTCGAATATCGCCATTTTACTGGCTTTTCTATTGCATTTTGCATCAATTTCACCAGTTTCTAATATTGCAGTAAAAAACGTAAGAAAAAATAACAATAAATATGTTGGTTTTTGGTGATAACACGAATCTAATGCACGTTTGTTAAATGACACCAAGGATCCATGGATCATTATCATCTGGGAGAACGATAGGATAGACAATTATATACAATTTTGGAGCTAGCACATCTGACGGTTCATTTGGTTCTGCATGAAGTTGCTAAAAAGCATTCGGATAGCTGGGTTCTGAAGGATATTGTTATTCGCCACGTTTGGCATCGGGACCACTGGCGTTGGAGCAGGCTGCATCATCATTGGTGGTAATATGCTGGTCCGCACTGGTTCTTGTGGAATTGCCAGCTTGCGAAGTGTTTCTAGTTGAACTTGCATCTCTTTTATTTGCTTCTCGTATGCTCGACATTTCTCCTCGGATGCACTTAGTTTTCCTTTTGCTACCTATAATAAGTTTTTGTGTTTTAAAACTTTATGTTATATTTGAATTCTTACCTGGCAATCAAAACATTTCACTACTTCGCTTGTATGACTAGAAGATCCGCTTATATGAGAATCAGAAACTGTCGGGGATGGCTGTTCATGGGAGATATGATCATCAATGGACATCTTGAGTTGCGGCTCTCCCTGCAATTGAGCAATTATGACTATAATTGTGACTGTTAAAATATACCGAGTCGCCTTCCACATCAATATCATCATTCTCATGCGAGGAGTACTGTAGCTTCCTCTTCTTGGCTTCATTCTTCATAATAACAGAGCTATTCGTCTCACCATCGTCATCCTCCTCATCATCCTTGAAGTCCTCTTCAGTCGTATGGACCTCCAACTCATCATAATCACTCGAGTTCTCTTGTTTTGGCTGAATTGAATTAACTAGTTTCAAACGTGGAGGATCTATCTCACTGACCTGCTCATTTTTTTTGCTCGACTCATTGCTAGACATGTGATTATTCGCGAGCCAAGCGGCTAGGAATTGATTCGAAGCCATGGATGATAAATCTAACGGGAAGATCTTGTTCGGTGACGGCTGCGATTCCATGGATTTGAGAAGGTTGGGAAATATTGATGACATGTTGTTGTTATTATGATTTTTCAATGAAGCAGTCTTCAGCAATTGTGATTTAAGCAAGTGCTCCGGGGTTAGTGAGCCCGATGGCGAAGCTGGACTATCCATATGACCATCTAGAATTATATATATATATATAGAAATTGACTAAAATTAGATTACCTTCGGTGGAACTGCGAGCCAATACAGCCACATCGCCGGGTGTTCCATTACGGAGCATGCTCTGCATATGAATGTGCAAGCTCGTCTTATCCGGGAACGCCCAATTGCAACAGCGGCACATGAACATTCGCGTGATATTATGATAACGGAACATGTGGCTTCGAAGAGTGTCGTTACCTGCAAGATTCGAGACGATTACATGAGCATATCTAGCCATTAAATTTTTATAGGTTGTCATAATATTTACGTTATTGCCATTGTTTGATATGCACCGATAATTGTGCGGATTAATAGGTATTTGAAACGCACACCATTTTACGCAACATCGCGACAAGATCAAAACCGAGCAACAATTTGCCAACACACGTTTTTATGGTTTCGTGTCATTGACACTTTGCACAATTGATTATTTATTGCTCGTTTACCATGAAAGGGCCCCCAATGAAATCTAATTACTATGCAAGCGCCAATGGTATGTGGCGAAACAAAGAAACCATATAAATGACACTTGTCGATGTTATTGTTGGTGCTCCGGCATGTCAAACTGCCAATTTCTATCTAGTTGAATTGCTAATGAGGTGTACGGTAGAGAAGCTTTCGGTCGAGCTGCGTGGTGTGAAACCACTATTAATTGACAGCATGAACTCGATTAATCGTGTTGCAATTGTTTGGCATTGGAATTTTGTCGACAATGATACGGTACGGCAAATATTTGCCAAATTGATGTTTAGTTGTTACTAAATAGCACCCATGTTTGTGTTGTTTAATAGTGTTTGTGCATAAAGGTGGCTATAATCCGCACACGTGTGTCTGTCAGCTAATGAGCTCTTAGAAAAACAAAAGCCAAAACAATATAATAATCTACCGTAATTATGGAATATCAAGGTTCATAACTGTTATAATTGCGAACGTCTCAGGTCGGCGTGTTTTTGTGGTTGTTTTGGGTTTTTACATGGATTACTTAATCGGTGCCGCGGAAACCGAACACCTTGTGTCATCAATTCTCAAGGACGGATGAGCTAATTTATGTTGCATTTTCCAAATCTATTTTGCAACATTAAGGTTAATTGTAGGTAAAAAATCGCGTCCGCCATTTCAGCGCCTCACATTTTTCGACGATTGTTATCAAACAAATTATTATGCTATTCAAAGAAGTTCTCGTTCTATTTATAATAAATACTAATAATATGATTATTCAAAACTTGTTTCATTTGTATTGATATGATAACAATAATAACAAAAAATAGGAGATGAATGTCCCACCGCACTATTATGATTATTATTAAATTTGAAACACATCAATTCGGCGCTACTTGTATGAAAAAAAAACATTCTGAAAACTTACTGGAAATCTCGGTGTTGCACTGAGTGCACGTATAACTTTTAAAGTGAGCTTGCATTCGATGTCGGCTCAATGACGAGCTATGACAGAAGATTTTACCGCAAACGGAGCATGGGAAAGAACCTGAACCAACAAGGACAATGTTTCATTCAAGAATGCACGATTACCTTTCAAGTCGGGGCGTTTGAGTTCGGCACGGTATGGCATTTCTGAAAATAAATAAGCTTAATTCGGAGCACGACGTGTTAACGGACACGGCACACGAAAAAAATAGTGATGATCGGCTAAGTAATGACAAAAAAGGCGTGGCTTGGATACCACTTGCAAACAATCCACAAGGGGTTAGACGATTCCAAAACTCTTCTCGACTTCCGAGAAGGTCGTTGGGGCCAGCAAGGTGGGAGGAATGGAACATTGATCCAGTATTTACTCCTCTCCTCGCACATGAACCACTTAATTGTATATGTACATTTAAGGTTTAATAGCCAATAAGTAGGCGTGTCAGTATGCGCAAACATGTATACAAACGAAACCAAAAATGCACACAAATACAATGATACAATAAAAAGTTTAAGAAGAGTTATTGTTTGGCTAGCAATTCGTCAACTTGAAATTTGAATTTTCCAACAATTGAAGCTGTTTATAAAATACGGTAGCTCAAGTATACGAGTCGAGTAGGTAATAAGGAAGTAAAGGAGCACAAACACTCGCACACATACATATCCACGAACCTGTCGCTCGTTTCCACGAATGCGAGCAGAATGCGTGTACAATTAGCTTGGGCTAAAAATGGAAGTGAATGAGCGTGGGGGGAACGCCCGGAATGCCACCACCCGAAAAGGCGGAGCTAATCACTCCAATGATGGCCCATTAAGAAAGAGTTTGCCAGGTCCGACGATAATGACCGAAAGAAAGAATAGAAACTATTGTAGTGCAAATCTTGAGGGCAAAAAAAACCAACAATTCCACAAAAAAAACGAAGAATACTATTTTAGCCTGTAATTGGTTACAATCATTTCGCCACTACACTTGACCCGTGGAAACGATTGAAGAAACAATAAACAAATTTCTAGAGGCAAGAGCTAGCTTTGGAATTGGAACGCCAATAGATGAAAAAACACATTGACTCGCTGAAAATTTGGTGACAAGCGATGGATGTGTAGTTTTTTTTTGAAACACGCTGCCAATAGCACCTGACGACCTCTGAACACAGCGCAAAACCAGTTTTGTAAAATTAAAGACAATTGTTGAAAATGTGCGCGCACCAGCCACATCACAAACAGAAGATCGATTTGGGACGTAGCGCCGAAAAATTGGGAAAATATTGAGCGATTTTTTGACGCGTCTGACAAACAACCCAAAAACAGCCGCTGAATCGGAGGTGAGAGGTTAGGCGACGCGTTTATTTATGGCATACGATCCGAGTCACGCGTCTGCTCTCAAATCACACGGATCTCATTATTAATGAGCTGCAATTTCGCATTTCACTGATAAATAATAATAATCATCATCATAATTTCGTGATAATTGTTATTTTTAAATTTTAATGAATGTTGTTGTTATTATTACCATACACAAAAATATTGACAAGTCACATGGGGTTAGCGACTAAAAGCAAATCAACCGAATGTTGAGTAATTTCAGAAGCGATTCGTCATTGTAAACGAACATAGATGAGGATTTTGGATAAGATGTCGGCTGCCTTGATTGATAGCAACTACGTTTACGGAGACGGATTCATCATTTTACGATCGGTTCACGTATCGGCCAAGGACGAATAGTCCACGGGATCTCGATGCAAATCTCATTATGATCGGGAGAGGGAGGGGGAGGGGGTGGAATGTGGATATGGAATAATAATTTTTTACAACATCAGCTAACAGTAATTAGAATAATACAGCCAGGCTCAAGTTATCAAATACGAGTTAGTGACAAGATAGTTAGATTGCAATTTAAGATAGAATTACGGAAATAAAGTTTAAAGAACAATAATATATTTAAAATTTTCTTTAATTCTTAATTAGAATCTATATCAGCTATCCTCAACTCCAGAATATTTAAATTATAAAAAAACTTTTTTTTTAGTTACGTTTGTCATTGCTTCAAATCTACGAATCATTAAAGCCTTTATATTCTCAAAAATCTAAAGTTCGGAATATGATTAAATCATTGTGAATTAAAGCTCATACGACTTCTATTATTTATTTTATAATTCTAATCATACTATTTGTAAGACATAGATAGCTAACTTTTTTTCTACCTCTTCTTTTGCTCTATCAACTTAAATATTAATATACTTTATATACAACAAAAAGAAAAAAGATTTTAAGCAATTTAAAATATAAAATATACAGTAACATACGTGATAATTAATTCAAAAATGGCACAAGAATCAAAAACAGGAAATTGATGTGATTTGAAACTAAATGAAAAGAAGTTCATTTATAACTCAGCGCAGACATATTGTTTTTATACTGCCTGATCGCAAAACAAAAGATCATAACAACAACATATAACAATTGTAGGACTAGGTGCCGAGAAGAGAATGGAGAACTGTAAGCTGAATCATGAGTTGTTTTAAAGATGTTTACTATATATTGCAATTTGCACAAAAATATTTGCGAGAGCTGTGATTTTTCTTGATGTGCAAATGACGGATGTTATTAAATCTAGGAAAAGCGGAAATTGCTCCCATCGGAAAATAAAATGCATTTCCGCAAAAAATCACGGATTATTAAACCATCTAATTTTAAATTTCGATTCTTTTCATTTTTATTAAAAAAAACAAAAGATCTCAAAAGTATCGAATCAGCATAGATTCTTCGTGAATAAAATTATCTACCAGGTATGCTACCTATCCACTTTTATACTAATTAATTAATGCATTGAAGTTTGAAAAATAATTTTCAATTAGATGGTGTAATATTCCGCGAATTTTTGCGGAAATGCATTATTTTAAGTCGGGAGCAATTTCCGCTTTTCCTAAATTTAATAACATCCCAAATGACAATATTTTCTACCTAATTCAGCGTGACTGCACTTTCTACCAAAATGCATTGCTGAACCAATACCATGAAGATCCCGCAAGATTAAATTTATTAAAATTCAGTTTAAATGGATGAGCTTCAAGGTAAATCTATTTTTGAGTAAATACGTTTTCTGCTTGATCAATATCAAAATTTATTCCCTTATGGCTCATTTTCTAGGTTTACTTTTCAAAAGGCAACAATATTCTGAATACACGCCAGCCGATAAACGCAATTTAATCAAGTTTTACTAACTTCCAATTTAAAGTATATTTAAATGAAATATTTAACACACATTTTAAAATTCAATGAAGACATACTACAAAGTACTGAAAAAAGATTTTATCTGATTTTACCGTACAAAAAAGCAATGAAGGGTCTTAAAATCAATTTTACTTTGTTGGTTCGATCTATTTCGAAAACATTCAGGATCCTAATTCGATATATTTCAAAAATTATATCGTTTTCGCATTCTTTTATTGTTACAATTGATACTTCGGATAACTTTTCGAACAATTTCCCTTTTAGAGATTTTTTGCCGGAATGTCTATGCGCCTTGGTAAATATTATACATAAAGCAGATTTTTTGAATATATAGATTATGATTTGGAGCTTTAATCAGCTCGACTAGGTAAAGCACAGTTTAAACATGATAAAAAGATTTTTAACGAAATAAACTTGATACTATAAATATAAATAGTTATTAAGACCCTCTTTATGGGCTCATTTCCTAGTTTATTGAATTGAACATGGATCTCTTGCGGGATCAGTTGTTCATCTTAATTATTTGTTTTAAATTATTCTTTTTTATATTGTGCTATGGGGAATGACTAAATTATTTAATAAATCTGTGGAATATACTGCACTAAGTAATGTTTCGTAGTGATTCTGTAGTTTTTTGTATGTTTAAGTTAATTGATTAATAAATTATATTTCTCTATTATACAAAACACATTTTTAAATAATCATCACATCACAGACGTTAGAGGGAAATAAGATTTTTGGCCTTGCTTGGACCCCAACATATAAATGCACTTTTCCTTCGTGACATTAATAAACAGTCGAGACGATTCAAATAAAGAGAAATATGAAAAAGACAAGAAGGTCAGATGTTTTTTAAATTGTGGACCATGACATTAAAAACTTATTGGCAGATTATAAAATCAAGAAGACTACAAGCTCAATATTAATAAAAATTAGTTGAACTGTATAACTAATCTCTTAAAAATATATCTACCAATCAAAAAAAAACAAATGTTATGGAAGATAATTAAAATGGAATCAAGAAACATCGTTATGTCATTTTTGGTGAAAAAAAAATGTCGACCGGGTTAGACAGTTGAAATACTGAACATTCACCTCCCACCCAATCGTTTCTTTAGCAATCAAAAGGGATTGCGCAAAAGCAGGCGCCAATGATGAACCCAACCTCTTCAATTTTTCGCGCACCACGGTTTTTTTAGGTCAAGTAACAAAATGCTAATTCGTTTCATCCATAAAATGACAAGCCGAAATATTGGCTATTTATCAATTTTCTATCAATTGTTGTCGGCCGATGAGGTAATCTAGCCTGAATAGCTTATAATTTTGGTGAATCGTTTCGTTGAAGCAAAATACTGCCTTGTGACATAGTTTTCGGCGATGATGACGAGTTTGAGTTAATGCAACAATCGAGGCGCAATTTTTATCTCGCCACTGACCTTGCGATGTCGCGAGTAATTAGCTGCCGATGCGCGAAATTGCGCGACGCAATCAGCTGTCATCAAACGTCGTGGTTACTTGGATGTGGGTGGGAGGCCGAACAAATGCGCGATACGGCTGATGGTGTTTCAATCGACGTCATCCGATGACTTTTTCTTGCCGTTCATTTTGATGGTGATGATAATGGGTTTGAATTGATATTTTTGTCAATAATTCAAATAAAATTTGAAATTTAATTTGATGATAGAGTTCGACTAACTGGTATATTTAGCGAATGATTGTTTGATGCGGGGTTTTTAGGCTGTTTTGAACAGCTGATATGGACAATGGTTTGCTGCATTGATTTTTGGAATATCGCTTGTATTGAATAATTGAATATAATTTAAATGTGTTCGTGTGAAATTTGTTTTAATAATTCAATTAAATATGGCAAGATCATAGTATACTCTACCCACGCCAAATGCTGTTATAAAAATTGAAGCTCATAAGTCCTCTAATGGAAGGTTTAGTAAAGATTTTAATTTTCTCCGCTAGTTTAAAGAAAATCTGATAAAATTGACTCTTAATTTTGACGTGAAATATAATAAGACGCGGTTAAATAATGCAAAACGTTCATTTCATTTGGCGTTCTCTACCAGTTCTGATGATAGAAAGCTATTCAAATTTTTTTATTATTTTAAATATTCAATCTAAATTATTCAATTAATTTCGGAGTCTCCGATTGGAAACAACAATTTTCCTAATTTTAAGTGTTTCGGAAAATTGTTACCTTTTTTATACAAAACATTTTCACTCTTTTTCGTGTTTTTCTTTATATATATATATATATGCTTTTCTTTAATTATATAAAAATGTTAATATTTTCCAAAAAAAGATAAGTTTGAGCACGTTTACTAGGCTCCTTTTCTTACAATGTCAGTTGGTATGATTGGTGTAATTTTTGGGAGCATTAAATAGATTGTACCTATTTATTCTCATAAAAAAGTTTAAGGGATAGATCATTATACTTTAAACATTGAAATTTATCAATTGAATATATTAAAAATTTGACTATAGACTATTTCAAATTTTTTGACGGCGCATTGCAAAAAAATTATAAAAATGGGGAGTTGTCTTTTGTATCTCTATAATAGTCTTGCATGTGCAGCGGTTCGCAACGCGCCGTCAAAAAATTTGAAATAGCCTATAATAAAGAAATTCACAATTAAAATAGATCTTTGTAGATACAATATCAAAAATTTCATATTTATTTGTAATGAGGAATCTCATTAATTTTATGGTTAGCAGTTTTATGACTTTTTTTTTACTGAAAATCAGCATTAGGAAAACTACTTTAAAAAGATTAGCAAGCTGCAATAGAGTGTTGATGTCAAATAATATTTTTTATTTATTTATACTACGACACGTGAATATAATCACCAGTTAATATTATTCTAGATATTCAAGAATCTAAGATTTTGGAAAGCTATTGATATTTTTCAAAAGTTGGGCTGACCAACAAAATAAACCAAGGTTTTCTAGAGTACTCGTGAAAATTGTATGATATAATATAAGAAAAACGCTATTTCCATTTGTCCTGCTTTTGTTAAAAAAATTTTGCTCATTTCATCATCATCACCATCATTATTATTTTCATTTTTAACAAACAGTAATAACCGACACTTGAGTCATTTTACCTGTCATCCACCGTACTCTACAAGATACTTATTTGTTCCACACAATAATAAATAATAACAATAACAACAGCCCCAGCCTCAGCACCCATTGAACACCACTTCTATTCAAGCTCATTATCTATCGGCTCACTTTTCGTGAACGAGAGGCGAACACGTTTCGCTTGATTCAAAAGGTAAACTGAGCTTTGACCCAACATGAGCACGGCCCGACCACCATTTTCTTAATGCATGTTATTGTTATCGACTTCCTTACGAAGCCGACACGGATATCTCTATTTGCTATTGTCGATAATATGGGACGACTGTAGTTAATTAAAGGTGACTTGGTCACTATTACCATTTGTTTTTGTAAATGTAAGACTAATAGTAATAATAAGAATAATAAGGATAAGAATACGCGTAATTCATCAAAAACAGCGGGGGGAGAGCGAATGCTATAAGATCAGTCATCTCGTGCCTTATCATAGCATTAAAAGGTCAATGCCTTTTTTCCGTATACCCCGAAAGATGGAATGATGAGATAATGTGCGATCGAATTGGGTTTTTATTAATTGTTCCAAAGCTGGCATTAAACAAGAGTATTAGGATTGCGATAATTACAAGGTATGGTATCGATAATATAGCTACAGTAGGCAAGTATTATTTTGATACTTGCAACAATGTGCACACGGGTCATTTCGCCGGCAAATTAGAGATTAAGACGGGGTTATTAAGTACGGCGTTAAACTGTTTAGGGAGGCGAGTGATGATTATTATTAGTGAGGTCTTGTCAGGCCACTTCTTTTTATTGCGAGTAATCGAGTGAATATAATCCGATGCTAAACTATTATGTAATTGTTTACTTGATGTTAATTATATACTTAATGGGCTTATATTTGAAAAAAAATAGTTAAGATTATTTTCCTCGAATTTCGCTGATCTAGAAGAGGTTTATGTGAAAAAAGTTATTTTAAGTTAAGATAAAAATCTTGGTTCCATAATATTTTTTACAAAACTTCTATCTAAAAATGAATCATCATAGTAATCTCCATATTAAGAAATAAATCAAGGAAAGTTTTTAAGGATTCCGTTGGAATTTTATTAAAAGTAATTGTAACAATAAAATACAAATCTAATTTTATGTTCCCATTAGGAAAATGATTTAAAAAGAAAGCAATCAGCGCTAAAATAGAATGTTAATGCTCAATAAATTATTTTATTTATTTTTTGATACTTCATCTACTATACACGCACGCCAAATGAAAACAGGAATTTTCTAATATTTTAATCAGTTATTAAAGAAAACTTTGCTTGTTATTTTGATAATAAGGTCCAAATTATATAAGAAAATGATTTTCTTACTGAAAAAATATATTTGAGAACCTTTTGCGTGCTCTCATTTCACTCGTCACATTTAGCGCGGACACGTGAATATAATAAACAAAAATATTATTCTAGGTTTCCAAGAAGAAATAAATAACGCTAACTTTGTTCGTAAACTACTAAGTATCTTACAGTTTAGCCGTAATAATTGTTGACGGCTTTTCTCAGTTTCCTGCTTTCAAAATTCAACAATCAAATACTTCTTCGAGATAGTAGTACGTTCACATGGTGCCCAGACAGTAAAATAATTTCGAATTTATTCAACTTTAAAAATTAATTGTTAAATTAGAATTTTTCCGTTTTATTTTACTATCAATAACTAATTGCTGGCACACCAACTGGCATGGTAATTAAATGAGCTCAGTAAACATTCTCAAATCTAACTTTTTCAGAAGATATTAATATTTTTAGATAATTTAAGTCAAGAATAGTTAAATTGTAGTAATCAATATTTATTAAAAAGAAGCAACAATTTTCAGAAGCGCATAAAAGTAGAAATATCGTTATTTTCAGTTGGCATGCATATTTCAGAATAAATTACGTGATTTGTTATTGATATTCCATTTATACCATTATAACAAACTGTAATTACATGAAATATTTTATATAAATTTAGCCAAGTGGGAAAATTTACAAAAACAAGCTCTAGGCAGCGTTTGTCCTCTAAAAACTGTAGAAACCATTTTATTAATTTTTAAGAAAAGTGACTATATACTTCCAGACTATACACAACCTCTTTCGTTAAATAACTCTACATATGTCATATATATATATATATATATATATACTGATTTTACGGAATTGATATATTTGACTCAGCCAAGCGTGTCAAATATTTTACCAATTATATGAATACTTTTGGGATACACTCATGTGATAATTCATAAAATCACAAATTCAAAATTATGATGTCAATTATCTACGGTACTCGAATAGAAATCTTAGAAGAATAAATATTTTTAGGGTTTTGTAGTATTTCGAAAATTATTAGCTTCTTGACTTAAGAATCGTTATTCATTGCACCACGTTAAATTTGTTTTTAACGTCTAGGTGTAACTTCCTGAATACCTGACGTATTTATAACAAGCAAGTTAAATATTCGAGACATTCCATCGGCAAAAGTAAAATGTCCGTCTCATTTAACGTGTTAATTCTTAATGCACAAACATAATTTTATTTACGTTTTGCGGATTTTTTGATCGAAAAAATGTTAAATTAGTTAAAAATTCAAAACACACCCTTCTGACTGCGAAAAAAATTTTTGACTTTCACCTGGTATATGATACGAGAACTTTAAAAATTTTAAATTGTTTTCAGAATTAATTTAAAGTAACATAATGAAGAAATATAACGAATATTTAACTCCTAATGTTTATTAAAGTACTAGTCCCTGACACCAATTAGTGTGTGATCTAAATCAATTTTTCTCTGTTTAGGCAATATTAATTGCTGCAGAAACACATGCTAAATAAAAATTATGTTTTTACAATTTTTAAACGCATTTTATTCAAAGTCACGTGTAAATTAAAAATTAATTTTTATGTCAATCATACAGTATTTTCTTAAAATATCTCATGAGCGTTACATTTTCCCCATGTTCTAGGGTTACAAAACTTTTTTGAGATCCAGTTTCTACAAATTATGTGTATAGCGGCATGAAGTTAGCATGTTTTGGTCTTAAAAAATTGTCGTCAAATAGATTAATGAGAAAATTAGCATAAAGGAACACTCGAGGCACGACGTGTAAATTGTTTTATTGTTTCGCTTTTTATTTCAAGTCTTCACGTCTTTTCTCATTTTGTCAGTTTTTAATAAGCTGAATTTTATTTTAATAATGATTATATAATTTGCTGTGCAACTGTTTTGTTTTAGATTGTTATTGTCGTGGTGTAGGTTGATGAAAAATTAGGGGTAAAGGAGCATACCGAAAAAAAGATGGTCTCGCTTGGGCTGGTGTAGATTTAATTTGCAATTTGTTTATTATTTCGCTTTTTTTTTTCATCACAATTTTTAAATCAACATAATAATTATTATTATTATAAAAATTTTAGGTATAATTTATTCTATTTAGGACCGAAATAATAAACAAATTGCAAATTAAATCTACACCAGCCCAAGCGAGACCATCTTTTTTTTCGGTATGCTCCTTTACCCCTAATTTTTCATTAACCTACACCACGACAATAGATTAATAAGATTAGTATTTTAAAATACTCGAAAAAGACAAATTATAACTTTAAAAAAATGAAAATTAAATCGTCAACGCAGCCTTTTCGTTCTTACAAGAATAAATCAGCATAAAATGACACATCTTAGAGTGAAAAGTATTAATATACTTACACACCAACATTTTACATTATTTAACTTCGTCTTCTTAATTTGTACGACTAAATTAGGAGTCAATTTTCACGTAAATTTTTCAGATTTTCTCTAAATGTTCTCTTAAAGCGACTTTATAAGCTCCTATTTTTATATTTGCATTTTGGAAGTAATATTTTGTAAGGTTTTTTCTAATAGTTTAACGAAAAATAAATTTACGTACCTAACTGGATTGCGATATTTAAATGAATATTGACAATAATATTTAAAATCATCATTTTATTATGGTATTATTAGCCACAGCTCATATAAAATTTTCTAATTTTTATGATGAACTTTTCAATATTGAAAAAAGATTTTTCTATTATTATATAAATTAGATGCTTCTTTGTATATAATTTTAGAAAGTTAACTTTTATAAAATCTTATAACATTATCCTAAAATATTATTTATAATGTTTTAGGGTTAGGACATATGTTTTTATTTCTTATAACAAGTTTCCACGCTTAAATGAAAAATTTTTTTAATTGTTTCTCATATATTTAGCTCAAGTTCCGTTCCTGTGGATATAACATGGGTAATATTAGGTTTAGTGCAAACCGGGAATGTGGCGGTTATTAAAAATTTGTTGCGCTTGATATTAATAAAATGTT
This sequence comes from Caenorhabditis plicata, assembly GCA_963931815.1. Taxonomy (NCBI): domain Eukaryota; kingdom Metazoa; phylum Nematoda; class Chromadorea; order Rhabditida; family Rhabditidae; genus Caenorhabditis; species Caenorhabditis plicata. The sequence continues at coordinate 3,848,692 of OZ007493.1, read as the reverse complement.
ATCTATAGAAAGATGAAGCTCAGTTCGAGTGCATTAATTACTAATGAAAATGTTTAAAAATAAACCAGCGAGTAATTTATATTTAAGGTTTCGTCGTCTTATGGCAGTTAATGAATGGTTTATAAAATAAAATAAAATAAAATGAATTTCGAATATATCATATAGTATAAATATTTCAACTTTGACCTAATGAGTACGATTTAATTTAATGTGCTGATTATTTATTGTTATTGATTATGTAATAACACGCATTTTGTAATAACATCGTCTTTAAATACTAGGAAATGATTTTATATGGATTTGTTTTCTTAAAACATCTAACATAGGGTCTCATAAGAAAAATATGACTTATGCAGAATACCTGTAAATAAATGGCAAATTTAAATTTCAAAATGTAGATTGAAATATAAAATTTTTTAATATTAATAATCCACGCATCTTTAAAAAGTATCTTTAAAAAAATAAATTTTTAGCTCGCAATTATTATTAAAAATTTTTTTAATTGTTTCTCATATATTTAGCTCAAGTTCCGTTCCTGTGGATATAACATGGGTAATATTAGGTTTAGTGCAAACCGGGAATGCGGCGGTTATTAAAAATTTGTTGCGCTTGATATTAATAAAATGTTACTATTTTATAATGTTTTAGGGTTAGGACATATGTTTTTATTTCTTATAACAAGTTTCCACGCTTAAATGAAAACTCAATACAATTGTTTTTATAATGTCTCCATCAATTATCACCAATAGAAAATTTTCAATTTGAAGGCCCGCCAAATGGATAGATTGTAGCTCATAAAGCCGTTGTAAGGATTTTTTAATAAGAATATTAATGTTCTCGAATAGTTTAGAGTGATAAAAGTTTATACGTGAAATTTAATCGCACGCGGATAAATAATGTAAAAATTTAATTTCCATGTGAAGGCTAATTAAACTGGCCGAGGTATAAAGTCGAAAATATAGATATATTACTATTATTGAATTTAGTTTTTCAAAAATTTATTTGATTGAAACTGGTATTCATTCGGGACAATCATGCAATATCATTCAAAAACAAGTTAAAATAAAAATAATAATTACTAGATTAATACATAAAACTAAATTTAAATTTCCAACGAAAAAAATCGGATAGCTGTTAAAAATCGCTCGAATGGCAACAACCTCTATTTTTTAATCTTTAATCCACTGCATTAATCTATTTTAATTGTTATGATACTTTATGATACTGTTTAAACCGAACAAAATTAATATTCAGCTAGTTGGCAAACGAGGGGATCAAACTCAACTGATCACCAACTTAAGCAGATTAACCTTTAAGAATAATCTTCAATTTAATTAAACATTATGATAATTGGTACCAATTTACATAATACCGTACTCCATCTCCCACCTCGTCTTCCTCGTTGCAACCAATTAATCGCTAAGTCGTGGGGCGCAATTAATCGAAGAAACTTAATGAACTCGCTGACCTTGCATGCTCAATCAAGTAAACCAGTTCCACCAAAAAAAGCTAATCACACCAATGGGAGACCAGTGAAATGCATTGTCAAGGGCGAGCCAGTCAGCAGCCCATTATGTGATTTTCGAACGTCTTCAATTGTTTCTTGATGGTTCTCAGGATTGGTTTGTGCATAATGACTGTCAACTTCTTATTGAAATGAGGAGTTTGTTTCTCCGCTCGATTGATTATCAATAAAAACGAATGGGTTGATTAATTAATTAATTCGCGCGATTTGCCATGTCCTAGACCACCCGTTGGTGAGAATACCAACGTGTTGCACTTTTGAATGGGCAGAAGAAAACGTTGGAAACGTTGTATGGTTATATTCAAGAAAAAACCAAAACTCGCTTGAATGGTCAAATACAAACAACTTTTCCAATGGTCACACATTGTAGACAAACAAACATCCATTGATACTATCACTCATCACATTCCAACTCGTATACAATTCCGGAAATGTCGTCATCAGCTATTTTGCTCGCGATTTCAGTGGCTCTTTCGCAATTGCCGACGAGGATTCGCGCAATCGAATGCTACGAGTGCACCAGCTCACAGGGAGCCGAATGCAAATACACGGCCACCTCGTGTCGGTACGGGTTCTTCGGATGTGTCAAGATTGCGCTCCTTTCCGGTGGCGTTGATAAAAGTAAGTGCGTGGTTTTGGTAGGTGTCTGTCGGTGGTGGTTTGAATGCGCCTACTTGACTTCCGTTATTCACATGGACCGCTCAGTTTTTCACAAGTGTATGATGTATTTGTTTGCCTGTTTATTTGTTTACCACCTAATCTTGTATTGTTAATTATTGTTGACATGCTATAGTCATGGATATTCTAATATTTGGTCAGTTTACTGCGCGGATATTGTGGGGAAGTTTGCACATTCTTCAATTTGAAACAAAAGGCGCTGGTTAACAATAGTTCTAAAATGGGGAAAAGGTTAAGTCGCTCCAGGTATCCGCGATTTTAGATATTTTAAGCAGAGAGCAAGCGAGAATTGCGACCAGCCACCAAAAAGCCACTGACATTTTATAAAAAATTATTTTAATTTTCCTTAAGAGTTCATTGGTCTTTGATTTAACTCTGAAATAATTTTATTATTATTGTTACCGTAACCATAGATTAAATTAATAGTATAAATTTTCGGAATAAAATAAAATTTGAGGAATATTAAACAAAAATCCGTGTATAATTCAACTTCTAGGAATGTTCCCCTAAATTTTAAGAGCACTGTGTAATAGTGAAAGTCGCAATTTTTCAAATAATTTTTAGTTTATGTAGAAAAACTATATTTTTGTTTGTGGTCGCTATAGCTTCCGAATTATGTTTAAGTTTTGCAAATAAAGCGTGACTTGAACCCTTCCACCTATAAATTAAATGTCTTTATTACAAATTGTTCTTGAATAATACATTAATAATAATTGCGAGCTAAAAATTTATTTTTTTTTAAGATACTTTTTAAAGATGCGAGGATTATTAATATTAAAAAATTTTATATTTCAATCTACATTTTGAAATTTAAATTTGCCATTTATTTACAGGTATTCTGCATAAGTCATATTTTTCTTATGAGACCCTATGTTAGATGTTTTAAGAAAACAAATCCATATAAAATCATTTCCTAGTATTTAAAGACGATGTTATTACAAAATGCGTGTTATTACATAATCAATAACAATAAATAATCAGCACATTAAATTAAATCGTACTCATTAGGTCAAAGTTGAAATATTTATACTATATGATATATTCGAAATTCATTTTATTTTATTTTATTTTATTTTATAAACCATTCATTAACTGCCATAAGACGACGAAACCTTAAATATAAATTACTCGCTGGTTTATTTTTAAACATTTTCATTAGTAATTAATGCACTCGAGCTGAGCTTCATCTTTCTATAGATAACATTTTATTAATATCAAGCGCAACAAATTTTTAATAACCGCCACATTCCCGGTTTGCACTAAACCTAAACAAATAAACAAGACGTGTGTGGGTGTAAACCAAATTCAATTCCTTCGAATTTCGGAAGTTCGCTTTATTTCACATTGACTCATAAATGTTCATGAATATTATCTATATATAGGGTTAAGATATATATATATATATATATATATAACTTTTGAAAAAAATATGCAAACTTTTAAAGCTAAATAATTGTCTACCATAACACTAAACGATCTATAAAAACAATCAGATATAGCCACAAGAAAATATTTAATTTTTAGTGGGAATGTTTTACGATCAAGAAAAGAGCATTATCTCGATGATACGTGGATGTGCACTAATTCCATTCGGCGGTATTGAGGCTTTTCTTTCAGTGGGGTTTTTTTAAGAAATTCGATTTCAGGAGTCGACATGTGTGAGCAAACGACTTTATTTGGCACAAGAGTTCTTAAATGCACCTGTTTTAATGATTATTGCAATTCTGCACATAGTTCGATTCTCATCTCGATTGTTTTATTATTGCTGTTTTTATTATGATTGTAGTTAAAAGAAAATTATCAACAATAGATTTATATGATTGAACATTTTATCCGTTCGCGGAAAAAACCAACAATATATGATTTTGGTAATAAAATTGCCATTGATAATGATTGGAAGATAATAGGTTGGCAGACATGACAAAAATAAATAAATATTTCAAGTTTCAACTACAAGTGCGTGCGCATTTGAAATGGATTTAAATGGATTTTAACGTGCTTCAACACGCAAATAGCAATTGCTCGTTTCTACCAATGGTCCTCCTCGACAATCCATATCGGCTCTTCAAAGTACTTCTTTTGTCGTGTCTCTGGTGGCGGCACCAGAGATCGGAACACTTCCTATAAACACGCAAGCATTGGCTCAAAACTTCTTAAATATTTACCTGAATGCGAGTCATTGCGTGCGACGGTCTCGCATATACCGTAATCGACAATTGAACGACAACGACGATAAGGAGAGCAATCAGGAAGCGGTTCATGTTTGTTGGCTATTTGGTGGCAACCAAGAATCTATCTGAACCGTTTAGAATTTATTTATGGGCGATAACAAGGATCTATGGCAATAAAATTATCAAAAGCAAACAAATTAGTCAAAGTGGAAAAAGGATAAAGCCGGCCGCTGGTGTTCGTTGGTCTACCGCGATGTTAAATTTTCGCAGCGCGCCGGCTCGATTTATAGTCGACGATTCGGGTTGTGGGCGTGGCTGCGTTGTCCATTGCAGGAGAGCTTTTGCTCTTTTTGCTCTTTAACAGCGTGTCTGTCGTTGTCAGTCACCTAGAATACAACTCATTGGACTGAGAGAGAGCTTTAAACAATAACAATAATTCAGTGGGACAAAATTAGATGGATGACATTTAAGGACGATTGGTTTCGGACTGGAATTAAACAAAAAACACACACAATAAGCAATTAAGCTTAAAATGATTTAAACCAAAATTCAATTTCAATATAAACTATAAATAAAGAAAACAAAATAAATTATATTTTTTGAGACAAAGATTCATTATTCATCGTTCTTGATAATGAAGCTAAGTGCGTAGTATATTTACATTTGTAAGCTGCCTGGGGTAAAATTTGGAATTCATTTTGAGAACATTTCAACCACGTGAGTTAAATACATTTTATACTCTCCAAAGAAAACACAAAAATAAAAGATGTGAGTTGGTGAGTGTCATCAAATTAAGCAATCGCTATTTCGAGTGAGAAAAATTTTATTAAAAAAAGTAAACTTCTATTCCGGATGTTCTTGAAATAAAACGCCGAGTTCGAGGAAGAGCACTCGCAGCTCGACGGGCTTGTTGTTATTGCGATTACTCGTGTTTTGGCCCCAACGGCATCCATATTTTACCAATCATAGAGTCAACACATTTGTTAAATTGATATTTTTGTTATCCAAATGACGAAGTGTGGTAGACATCACAGAGTTCGCCAAAATTAGTTTTGTCGTTTATCATACAACTTTTATTTCGGATCAAAATATGCGCAACTAGTTGTTGTCTTGTTTATTTTTAGATTCCATCGGTTTTCAGCAACGATTATAGAACGAATATACGTAATAGATTTTGTTTTTGTTATTATTGTTAGCAGTAAAACAAGTACAAAAATTTTAAGGCAATATTAACTCAACTTAAAATAGTTGTACCTATTTATAAACACATCGGTTTGTGAACTCTTAAAGATGCTCAAATCAGCTGCCATTTGAAACTAATTATCATTATGCACGAACGCATAAGAACAAGATGTAATCATGACGACATCATACTACTAAACTCAATTCAATTGATGCGTGAACCAATTGAACCTATTTTAAGACTTCCTCTTTCTTACGCACATTTAATAAATAAATATACAACCATAAGCAATAGTTGTATCAAGCACATATTCGTTTACATTCAATATCCGGTCTATATACTGCACTTTTTTCTTGCAAAAAAATAGTAATAAGACATATTGGTTTATTTATAACTTGGTAATAGCCAGCGAGAAAAGCCGAAATGTCGTTTTTTGTAGTTGAAACTATTAAGAAGGATTTTTTTTAGTTTTTAAAGTGACAAGCATCAAAAAGTGACAAGTATGACATTTGATTATGTTATAGAATCTTTGTGGGCGACGGCCATTCATATCACTCAATCAAAAAGGCGACATGTATTGTTCGAGTGTCTTAAACGTTTCGAATCATTGGACCACTAACACCCCCGCCGCCAACAATGAATCAAATCGGCGCAAACTCGACGTCATTTTTAAGTCGAGTTGAACCGAAAATGGAATCAAATAAGCCACTGAGCGAGCAAATCAACTCGTCAATTCAAATCAAATAAACATTGCAGTGTTTTTTTTTTTAGATATTGTTGCTCACCCATTATTCATTCATTCATTTATATTGTCTGTTATGTCAGAATCCCAACACAAATTAGAGGGTTCGTTCTAATTTCTTACGAATTGATTCAATGCAGTGGAGCTGGACCTGTAGGAACCGAAATGTGCTGATTATAATTCAATGAATACTTAATTTTGTTTGTTGTACAATGATATTATAATAGATAGGGGAAAGGGATTAAAAAACAAGGGCAAACAATAAATAGCAATGAACTTTTTTACTCGGCTCATCATAATAGGATGGAGAATTATTTAAATTTGGTGCGGTTATATTTATAAAATGCGTATGTTGGTGTCATGAATATTTGAATTGCCTTGCATGTGTTGAGCTATATTTGCCAGGATGATGTTCGAAAATATTTCGAATTAATGTCTTCCTGCTTACGAAGGAATGGAACAAATTGGTCTTCATTGAGATTTTCAATAATTTACTCAAAATTTCTTTACTATAGATTTTAAATCAATGAGGTGTACGATAGTTTTATGAATTGAAAAATAAGTACTATTTTTCAATAAATCCTCAATATGAGAAGGATAAGGGATTCAATAGTTTCTCTCGGCTCTAAAGTAAAATAAATGTTTCTTTAATGCTTACTCGTCAATTGAAATGTTTGATTTTTCAAAGCTTTAGATGGTATTACAGTACTCCTCATGAATCTAACGATTGGTCTTGTGTCAAATTTATGTATATATTACAAACTAACTCGACCAACAACAAATTGACGATATAGACTATCTACAGTCTTTTTCAATATCTTAGGTTCACTTGGTTCTTTCACATTTTCTATTCACTATTGAGTTATTCAATAATAAGAGTTACAACGTTTTATAGAGCGCAAAAAATACATCACTTACGTAAGTTTGAAAAAAAAATTATGTGTTAGGAGGATAAATATACAAGAAAAAGTCAAAAAATGAACATTGTGACGTTTCAATATCTTGTTTCAACTTTTTGGTGTTTTTTTTGGCGTGAAAATTTTGGATATATAATAACAAGTGATGGCGACTAAATCTACATCGATTCATCTGCTGATTGCTGGAAATAAACTGCTCAAACCATGCCGCGAGGAGCACATTTGTCGAATGTGGAACAAGGTCAAATAACGGCGCTCAAACAATCTGGCCTCTCGAATCGCGTGGCAACTAAACCGATCTCCGAACTGCATCAACCAGTTTCTACGCAATCCAAGTCACTACGATCAACTTAAAACTCCAGGCCGACGTCCAATTCTTAATGAACGACAGCGTCGTAACCTTGTTAGAATAGTTCCCTGGCCGTAAATCGGCGTTATTTAAATATATTAACAAATTATAAGAAATTGACAATTCCAATTTTATTTTCATAAAAAATAAAAGTAATAAATCTGATTTGATCTACTTTAATTTAATCCTATATATTATTATAACAAAGGAAATAATTCAAATTCACCAGTGAATTAATGATGAGCTCTATTTTTAGATGTATTTTAAGATGCGGAATTCTGTTTTAATTTAAGAAAAACGGTATTTCGAAATTTTAAAATTTAGACCCAAAAACTGATGAATCCGAACGCGTCGGATGAGAATAAAACGCGCTTTGGTGACGGACGAAAAGCTTTTAATAAGACAAACTTTGACAGTTCAGGTTTCCTCGCGACAATTGAAATAAAATATAGAACAACATTTTTTCAAGCTCATTAGAGCCAATTCAAATAAATTAAAATTGAAATAACAGAACTTTTAAATCAATTTTGGAATTAAAAAAAACATATACGGTACACTTAAATGTTTCAACGATTTTTAAACGGTAAACATATTTCTTCTCTCTTAGCCTGCTTAAGAATAGTTAAAATCGATTTTTAAAGATTTCTCTCGTGAACGAAGCGTGTTTAGTTCGCGGCGGACGCGTTCGGATCGGACAGTGTTCTTCACTGATCTTGATGCAGGTTTATATTTGACAACACAGTGGATCCGATTGACTAGTGATTCAACATTTAATTCTATCTTCTAATAAGTTTGCCGACAATAGACTCACATGTGAGGATGGAATCGTCTTTTGACCGAAGTGTCACAGCGTTCAAATGGAACAGAACTTTAAATACCGGGGACGAGTGCTATACGCAGGGCTTTTCCTCAGTTACAACATTCGATTTGTGGATGTTATTAAATATAGGAGTTTCGAAATTATTGCTCTGCTCTTTTCGGTAAAATTATGATAAGAATAAAATAAACGTGATTTCTCTTACCACTACAAAACCAACTCCCAATGAGAAAGTTCATTTCTTCAGGTAACGGACGAAAAAGCTTTTAATGAGAATCATTCAAATCTTGGCAGTTGAGGCTTCCTCGCGATAATTGAAATAAAATATAAAACTAAATTAAAGTCTAATTATATAAAAACGAAACTTTTTTCAAGCTCATTAGAGCCAAGATAATTCAAATAAATTAAAATTGAAATAATAGGATTTTTAAATGAATTTTTGAGTTTTTAAAAACATTTACGATAGGCTCAAATGTTTCAACTATTTTGTATACGATAAACATATTTCTTTTCTCTTAGCTTGCTTCTGAATACTTAAAATCTATGTTTTTAAGATTTCTCTCGTGAACGATGCGTGTTTAGTTCGCCGCGGACGCGTTCGGATTCACCAGTATCAACTTTTCTTGGAAACTTTTCGCTCCGCGGATATGAGGGTAACTATAACACAGTATAGCAGAGATGTGCGAAATTCCGGATTTGTTCCAAATTCTGGATTCCAGCCATATATCTTTCGCATTACGGAAATTCACTTTTCATGTAGACATTAACAACAGATTTGGGCGGGATTCCGAGTTCCGTATTCCGGCCGTTTTTTAATTTCGTATTCCAGATTTGGAAATTCCAATTTTGATTCTGAAATTGAAAAACTCCCATTACGTCCATCTCTGACGTATAGTGAATTTCAAATGGACTCCAAATCGAATTAGGTTAAATGTGTTCGATTCAATAGATGAAGAAATCGTTTCTACCAATGGTACCAATGGTTTTTGGTCAAAAAATCGTTAAATTTCATCATATCTTCTGTTATTAATTAAAACATTATCTTATACCGTTTAAAATTTTTCTTGTCATTGATAAGCATAAAATTACGAATATTTTGATACCCAAATCATTACTATACTGTCGACCATTTTTTGTGCAACTATAATTTTTATTTGAGCTTTTTACCTCGTGTTTCTTAACTTATTAATAGTATTGTTTGTCTTTTTTGCATATGTGGCATATTATTTGACAAAAAGAACAAGTATAGATGCTCAAAAAGTGATATTTTCAACAGTATTTTTCCATTAATTGATTTTTATTTGATCATTATCAGGAAAATAAAAACTTATTATCAATATATAAGAAATTGACAATTCCAATTTTATTTTCATAAAAAATAAAAGGAATAAATCTGATTTGATCTAGAAATTGCCACGTGTGCAAAAAAGAGAAAAAAAGACGATTAATATGACAAGAAACACGAGGTAAAAAGCTCAAATAAAAATAATTATTGCACAAAAATGATCGACAGGTTATTAATGATTTGGGTATCAAAATATTCGTAATTTTACGCTTAACAATATGAACCAAGTTTCAAACCCAAATTAAACCCTATCAAGAAATATTTGGGTTTTTATATAATTTTTTTCGTGCTGAATAACAAGACTTGTAGTTTATATATTAAATATTCGTTTTTTACTCTATATGGTGATGACAAGAAAAATTTAAAACGGAATAAGGTAATTTTTAAAATTAATAACAGAAAATCTGAGAAAATTTAACGATTTTTGGACCAAAAAATTAACAGTCATTTCTTCATTCATTGAATCGAACAAATAATTTTGAGTGAAAATATTTTCTTGATTTCAATGTAAAATTATGTTATTTGGGTTCATTTTGCAAGAAAAGAAGCTATTAAACTAATATTTATATTTCAAAATTTTTTGACGAAATAAATGCTACATTTCATGTGGCAAATAATTTTCCTTATCTTATTTAGTGATTTAAAAAGCTCCACTACATTATTATCCATTTCATACGAATTATCACGTTTGGCATTATATTAAACAAAACTTCGTTTTCATGGCAACAGTATTTTTTAAATAAATAGCTATTTCATTGTTAAATTAAAATTACGTCAACTTTCTCTTGTTACCTTCCTCAATCAAACAATACAGTTTCTCGTTTATTTAATAATATCAAACCCAATCAGCTAATAAAACATTAAAAATATATAAATATTTTATTACATATCTTTCAATGAGGTCTATACATTAACTATTATTAGGGGTGTACAAAATATAATAATTCAAAATAACAACTCTTATAAATAAATTCTCTATATGTCTTTAATCTCCATTAGGAAATTAAGTTTAAAACAAATCGTTAACTAACTAATAATGAAAATAACTATATAAGATTCGTTGAAAGCGATTATTTAACTGATTGACGACTGGATTGGTTTACAATATATCTAAATGTTAACCCGTAACGATTAAATGGAAATGTTTTTGATTTTGGTACTCAGCGATTCATGATAAAACGATTTCAATCTATATATATATATATATATATATACTATTTAACTACATATCTCAAAACATACAAACAAACAAGATAACAAATAACTTCTAAATAACTTAATAATTCTGCGATTCCGGATAAATACTAGCCGGACCTGACCACGCAGCTTGTAACATATCATTCGTAGTTGTTGGCGGATAACTTCTAAATAAACAATAATGAAGTACGAATATAAAACGTTTTCAGATTCTTACTGATATGAATAATTATTATAATGTGAATCATGATGATAATCTGTGGTCGGAGGTAATGACGGAGCATCATGAAGACCATATGGTGAGCTGTCAAATGAAGAAGCTCCATCGATTGTTGTATTTCCATTTATTCCACTAAATATGCTCTATATAATAAATTATAAAATTAATCTAGTCATACCTTGAAGTTGTCGGGACAGTTACCTGTGGGACGACGTCGATTGAGTTATTGCTATATTCATGCGACATCGTTGGCGTCGGCAATGGTACGCTGTGGTCCGCCTGACTTGTTGTCGCACACTCCTTTCCACCCAGTGAAGATACTGAAGAGCGGTGTGCCCTCGACGACTCCTCGCCGTCGGTTAATATCAGTTCCTGCATGAGATGGTCAATTTGTGCTGCTCCACTGACCTTTGTAAACATAATGTCTTCGGATATCTGCTGCGCAAGCGCCTAAAATCACCTCAACTCATTTTATAAATTCATTAAATTACACTAACACAGAGAGGCGTCAGTATGAAGAATGTCAGATCACCAATACGCGTCACTTCTTTCGGCTTGTTTATTCGAATATACTGCTCAAGCGCTGCAAATATTTTCCGCCGAGTTTCCAATACCATGACCGATGCTTCATTCGATAATCCTTTCACAACTGAAAATCTCAATGATTGATTTTTAATCATTGTTCCACACCTGGGTTAAACAATATGCAAGCTTTTAGCGCAACAAACTCAATGTCATCCATCTTCAAAAACCTCATAGGAGCGACTAGTTGATCCATAACTTTCTCACAATCGCGTAAGTAGAAGCCTTCGAAGCTGAAATTCATTATTTACGAATTACTGAATTTATCAATGATACTGTTCTGCTAAAATCGGCGGCGACTTTGATGCTCTTGGAATAAAACGATCGTTGAGCAATTTCAATACATCTGGGTTGTCCTTGGATCGATATGCCACACAGAGAGTCACGTGCTGTCCAGCAAAATTCTTCAGAAGTAGTGTCTATATATATATATATATATTTAATTATTAATCAATATTAAATATTATTTTTTACCTGATCAGGAGTCGCTAATTGAGTAAACTGTGGCAGTGTTCGTGCCCATTCAATAACAAGCAACAGTTGACTGTGCATTGATTTAAGAACATCGTTCAGTGTAGCCGTGCTCAATCCGATTAGCGCGGAAAACTGAAGAAACCAAACATGTTTCGTTTGTTGACAATATCCAGAGGTTCAAACGTACATCAGTATTCTTTGTAGTATATTCAAAGTCGCCAATCTGCTTAATCACTGTATCCCGTAGGCTTTGAATTGTCGATTCGGATCTTAGCAAATTGTTCAACAGATATTCGTGCTCCTTCCATTCATCATTCGATGCTTCCGGTGACGATTGCGGCGATCTATCACTATTATTCAGAGAAGACGACTTGACTGTTGTTGGCTCCGATTTGATGCGTTTTCCAATTACATCTCGCTCATTTTGAACCTGATCCTCTTTCATTCCAGAGTTGACGCATTTCATATACCGACAATATCGACATACAGCGCGGTTATCTGCAATTTAACATTATCAATCATAATTTTAATACCAGCTCACGTTTATCAATCACACATTTCGAGCTGAATCTGCAATTGTAGCGATATCCACGCCGTACGGTACGCCGAAAAAAACCTACAGTTAAAAACCGACATGCTCAACAATAAAGCGCTATTTCAATCGCTTGACGAACCTTTGCATCCGTTGCACGCAATCGCGCCATAGTGCCTTCCAGTAGCAATGTCTCCACAAATATGGCAAATCGAATTATCCTTTTCATCTAAAACAACAACGTTTTAATTCCTTGAACACTTAATTTTTTCATCTTTTCAATTTTATAAATAATTTGATTTAATTAATTTTCGCTTGATTTAACCAATTACCATTTAGATATATCTAATCAGAGATTACGAAAAACGTGTCTATACAAACAATCTCCTTGCACCTGTCTCGGCTGATCAAACAAAAAGATGAATATGGAAAATATATATTTACCTTCCGAATCGGTGTCATACTCGTTCACCGACTTCTGACGGCTCGTCATTATCTGAAACAATTTTTTTATTACTGAAAATCCGAGTGAGTGAAAATGCAAAACAACAACAATGACAACAACGATAATGATTTTATTGATCAGCAGACAGATAACCAAATAGAAACAAACGTTGTAATAATATTGGTGCGTAGATAAGTCCCTATTGATAACCATTTTGGGAGGTCGAGTTGGGGGAAGTCCCGCGGGTTATTATCAATTTCTAGATGGAGAAAAGTCTAACAAATCTGGTTTCTGCATATATTAAATTCGCTGTGCCGACAAGAGCAATACCCAATTCAAACCTATTCCTTATCATCGACAACGGCAAAACTGAGAACACTTCATTTATTGGTGATGGGGTTTAGATACTCATTGCTAACGACTCTCCTTTCTATCACACAAGTTTCCAAAATAATAAAAAAACTGACAAAAATCAATTGACAAAAAAAACGTGGCGTGATCAACAAGTAACATGAACATGTACACAGGTAGGCACCACATGATCGTCCGCCTCTGATGTAGTCATCCGTGTTTGCCAGGCCTTTTTTTTAAATTTTTTCGCCACTTATTTCGCACACACACGTTCATAGCGATAGAGTACACGACCAACACATGTTTGTTGTAATAATGACGGCAATGATCAACAAATTTCGCTGGAAGTACCTAGCAAAATAATCATCACTATGCTAATACCATTGAAAAAGCCTTTTTAGATTCAATATAAATAATATTAACAAAAATGAATACTAATCATTATATTATATGTTATCTCCGCACAAACTTCTGCCTCTTTACCCCCCTGACAGCATCGACTACCTGATCGTGACGGCGGAAAGATTCAATTTCGAATACGTTGTAGTGATGAATAATGACAAAACAGGACATGCAGAGCTCTACACACCACACCAATGCACAAAGAGTTGTTTCGGCATTTTTAATATTTCTTTTCCTCATTATTTTCAGCTATTTTTCAAACTTCTTTCGCATCTAGCTTCGCTTATCGCACATTTCTAATTAACCACCTATTTAATAGTTATAGGTAGCGCTGTGAATTTCCATTGATCACGTGGAGCTCAAGAGCACATCATTACCTTTTTCCACGTCTCTTTAATTCGACCAAAATGGAACTTTGTCTAATCGCGGGCATTCAAAAATTGTCAGTGGAGCGCACTATCAAATTCGCTATTTTTTTTTAATTAATTTTTTTTTCTTTAAAATATAATGAATTTACAGAGGATATTGACATTTTTTATAGCATTGTAACTGCCGTGAGCACAGATTATACTATTTCCGAGGTTAAGTTTATCCGGAAATGATGTGAATGTGATGAATTCATACTTAATGGTAAGAATTGTTTCGTTATGTTTCAAATTTGATATTTTTAGATCTATGGCGATCGTCGTTATAACAGAAACAACATTATATGATATCAAAGCATGGACTTTGCTTAATAGAGAAGATTTAATATCTGAAGGTATATGTTTTTAGCGTTTGTTATTATTTTTATACCAATTGGCTCATTAGACAATATTTAAACTAAAAATAACCTAAAGTTAAAATAAGTGGTTTTTTTTCTAGATATTATCTTTGTGAGTCTAACATTAAAGAAAAATTGTTTGTATAAAAATATAAAATATTTGTCTTGTTAAAAGAATTTGTTCATATAGATGAATTATACCAATACTTAAAAAATTTTATGGCTTAAGAAAGGTTGCTAGCATGTTGAAGATAATAAACTTAAATTATTTTTGCGATTAAGGAGTTTGTCCAGCATGTAAGGAAAATTATTTTTCTTTAGCTATTTTAGTCTTTTCCATTCCACCGACCGGTTTTATATATCAAAATGTTTTTTAATGAGCCAACAATGTGTTTTCTTTCAGAATATTATGTAAGGTTGCAAGTTTATGGAATATTTTTAATCTTGATTTTTGAATTCACAACGGGCTTCTAAAGGTGACAAATAAATTAGATAACTAGATAAAGGTAAATGTATATTTTTATCAAATATTAAATACCTTATTTCAGCATTATTATCAAACAGATTTTCAAACAAGTAACTGTCAGTGTGGATACGAAAATGGATGGGTCTAATTGTTCATTATAAAACATTTTTTTTAATTTGTAAATAAAGAATATTATATATATATATAATTTATTAAAAAATATATTATATTAATCAAATGTCATTTGTGAGGTAACTATCAGGGTTGCGTAGAATTACATCTTCCATCTTCCGTTTTCCGTCGTCCGTTTGAAAAAATCATTTCCATTCCATTGAGTAAAACTTCAGATTTTTTTCTTAATAACGAGAACGAAAGTTTCCATCTTGTAAAAATTTGATTATACACATTATTTTCAAGTAAAGTCTTTATTATAAGTTTATAATAAATAATTTCAATTTAATTTAGTCTCCTTCTTTTTATAACTTGGGACTTCTGAAAGTAAATAAAACATTACATGCGCGCATGCATAGGCATATTTCCTAACCGATAACAATTTTTGGACGCCATATTCTCGAGCAGGTGCGTGAGTGGAATTTCTTGTGACAAGCATTCGCGGTGCCAGTGAACATACATTACGAGATAAGTGATTTTGTGCATAGTGTTGAAGCGGCATGCTTGCATTAATAAATTCATTTCTAAAGGTTGCATCTACCAGAGATCTTTCAAAGCCTGCATCCACTATCTAGAATACAAGACATCACAACTTCTATTGAAATAATATAACAAACAGCTCTTAAATTATTAAACTCTTCGTATATTGTTTCCCTCTCTGATGATATTCCGTCATTCGAAGAACCTTGTACCGAAAAACCTAAACAATCGTCATGAGAACTATTATCAATGTTTGTACGGTCATCATCAACTCTATGTTTCGAAATATTTTTGGATAATATAAATTCATCTGGAGGTTGAGTTGATGACGATCGCACAGATATATCGCAATTGTTGCTATCGTCATCGTCATTTTCAATGTTCAATATCGATTCTTCGACATTATTATTTGGGTCCAAATCTGTAAAACATAATTATAAAATCAAATATTTATCTGTAAGAACCTCCATATAGCGATATTAAATGCATATGTATACAACAAACTCCAGATCGTTGGTCCAAGCATGTGCATTTGAATCGATATGGACAACTTTGGCAAATTTGGCAATGCACATTGTTCTAAAAACACTAAAACACTCTAAATAAACTTCATATACTCACATTTTCATCGCATCTGCATGGTCCGTTATCCGTAATTGTATGGTGAATATCACGATTGGACGTCGATGGAACGAACCACTCGTTATCAATCTTCGATATTGGTGGCGGACTGTCTCCGGCAAATTCTACTGCAG
Organism: Caenorhabditis plicata; assembly: GCA_963931815.1. Classification (NCBI taxonomy): domain Eukaryota; kingdom Metazoa; phylum Nematoda; class Chromadorea; order Rhabditida; family Rhabditidae; genus Caenorhabditis; species Caenorhabditis plicata. Next base: position 3,832,127 of record OZ007493.1, on the reverse strand, counting down.
AGCGATGGGTCTGATGAGTCTTTGATCGTCGACTGCTACCTGCTGCGAGCTTCCGTTTCCTCTGTAATGAAAAAAATTCTCGCAGTAAAGTATTTCACTTACGTAAACTAAATTAGACGTAGCAATGTCGCTTATCGCGGTATACAGTGTGTGCAAAAGCGTATCTATTCGGATATTTTCCTTCTTTGCCAGCATTCGAATCTGAAAATATAGAACAAAACTATGGACCACGAAATAATATATTTAGCATATATTCTACATATGCAATGATATCACATGGTACCTTAAGTCTGCAGTGCCATGATTCCGCCAACATACTCGTATGTACTGGCGAATACCTATGATCCTGGGAGTTGCTCCATTGCTGCATTTTGGCTATAAATTATAATCTACAGAGTAATTAAAAAATCATTACTTAAATAATATGTCTCCATATACTCCATGAATTTGCTGGCATCCTCATTGTTTTCTACCATGAGCATGTCAGACATACTTTGCCACATCCTGTCTACTTCCTGCTGTAATGGTTCTTTTAGTATAACATTCAAGACTTTCAAACAGTTGTCCAGTAAGTCACCCTAAATATAGTACAAATAAGAATATTTAATAACCAATACAAACCTTTAAATGTTGTTTAGCCTTTTTTTTCCACGCCCTAAAAACGTGCCATCGGCATAACAATTTTTTGGTAATATTTTGGTTTTCTGGGAATACCTTAAAAATCTGTTTAAAAGAAATATTTATTTACTGACCTGAATGTACCCATTCCAAAACGCTGATGCTTCATCAGACATAAATGTTTTCGGGCAGAATGTCGGCATTAATTTTTTTATACATCCAAAAAGCGTTGATATATCATTTGATCGAGATGTGTGGGACAGAAGAAATGCTAAGGTTTATTAAATTAATGGATTTTTACAATTAACTACCTATAGGGACGCCTTTGTCGAACTCGTTCATTGCTAAAACTGTAGTTAACTTTAAATTATACCTTGTAATATTATGGGTATCGTCTATAGTAATACCACGACCAGAGTAATCTTTCATCCATTGAAGTTGCTGTGGGGTGATTATCACTGAAATCCCACGGAATATATATATATATATATATAATCAAAATCTAAGAATATGAAAGGTTTGATTTGATCATTTTTGAATTATTTTCAATGGTCTCAAATATAAAATGAAACAAATATTCAATTTATGTTAATAATTTCTCATTTTTTCATTATATTTCTTCAAAATTTCTAGATCAAATCAGATTTATTACTTTTATTTTTTATGAAAATAAAATTGGAAATGTCAATTTCTTAGATTTTCATAATATATCAATAAATAAACAAATGATAAATGTATAACCTAATTTAAATTCGCTGCCAGTTGTATCTTTCGGTGGCACATAAAGTTGAAAGCCATCGTTGACGTCTCCGTTATCGATTCTAGTTAATAATGAATTTAAATCATTCTCGTGTAGACGTCCTGGGATATAATTCATTTTATGGCGGAAATTCCTTAAATAATATTTTTGTTAAACTTATTAGGCTTAGTATAAAATACCACAAATCTTGAGTAGTGACATAGAATAGCCTATTCGTATGTGGATAATTTTCCCTTAATTTCAAAATAATCTGCATGTTGGTCATGCCGTCTCGAAGTAATCTGAATTAAAAATTTTAACTTTGTTACTTGAATTAAATTCGAGTAAAAAATTTATTTTAAAAAAAAATAGCGAATTTGATAGTGCGCTCCAATGACAATTTTTGAATGCCCGCGATTAGACAAAGTTCCATTTTGGTCGAATTAAAGAGACGTCCTTTTTCCACCTATGATACGAACAGAGATAACAAATTTAAAAGGAAACTAATATTAAAAAGTAATAAACATTGTTATCAATGGAATCTTGCATTAGTTGCAAAAAAATGAATGGAAAAAGTCCGGAGCTAGTGAAATCTCAAATTACATGTTTAAAAATCAATAAAAAAGTGAAAAAAAAAACTCTCTAAAATGTCTGTTTCAAATCAGACAAGGCCTCTTCAATTTCTACTGAAACCAGACAGCCAAGTTGCATTAAAAATGTTTATTGCGCGATTTATTAATTGGTCTATCTGAACTATGTATATTGTTGTTTGTGTATTTATTCGCCAAACAAAACACGATCCAAGACATAGCGACAACACTTTTTCAGTTGATTTGGGTGAGAGCGATAGAAGCACTTCATTCAGCAACACTTATATCAACCAAACAAGGCCTCGAATTAATTTGGCCAATTTTAGCAAAATTTCAGTAGCTAAATGCTTCCTTTTCAATAATAACAACAAAAAAATAAACCTGCAATCAAGAGGCAAACAAGCAACTACCGAGAAAAAATTGTTTCAAAGGACAAACACAATGAAATGAAAAGAACTAATGGGATATTAAACAAACCAAGACTACTACCCAGGGCAACCATGAAGTGATGTGAAAGAAGAAAGGAAAGACTTTCTGCCAAAAAATATCGCTATAAACTTGGTGTACGAACAGAAAGAAGCGACAATTACGAGATGAATTGATTATTAATCAGTAAATGATTGGGTGTTCTCTGATCAATGGATTAGCTGTGCGAGATTTGACAGTCATACTTATCCAAACATAGTAAATTGATGAAAATACAAACAAACAACAATAACAAACATACCACCTTGTATATTTTAAACATACAATCGCCGTGTAGGCACAGGCAGGTGAACTTCAAAGACCAAAGGAATCAATTCTGCAATGAAACGCAAACACCCATTGCATCCACATGAACCGATAGCATTCGAATCATTACAATCACGTGACCAAACCAGGGCTTCCCCAATCTTGATAAGTAAGTTCGGTGCCATTTCTGACCAATGTTAACCAACAATCAAGTGATAAACCAATAGCACCCACTTAGAAAGACACCTAGGCATAAGTAAGTGTTTATTTTTCGTTTTTTCTCGAGAAACAAAAAAATTTAAGCGAATCAGTTGTGCTTTGGTCATAATTGCAACTTTCCCATCACTTTGCACAAATTATATATCATTTTAGTATTTCGAATAATTAAGTATCATGATTCCTTATCACAATTCTTTCGACACGTTAATTTTAACATGACAGCTATCCTGTCTCTAGAATCATATTCAGACTACGTTGTATTGGGAATTATGTGATTTTTAATAAAATCACAATTGAAACATATGTTCTAAGAGATCAACCTCGTGAGCAAATCTAGTTTCTGTTACGTCTCATAAATAATTTACACTTCTAATATAATTAATAAAATTTTCACGAAAATTTATAATATTATTTTATAGAAAAAACATAATTTTACCTTTTTACTAAATCTTATAGTCGTCGGCACCAGGAATGGAAATTGATGTGAAGATGATAGAATAGCTGATCCAGTTTAACTAAATTAATATATGGATATTTCTAAAATCCGAAGAAATTTTTTCAGAAAAAAGTTTGATCTACGGTATCTAATTTTCTATGCAACATTTCTTGGTTTTATATGAAGATTCTTCGGGGAAAGGAAATGAATTTTCAAGTGATGATAACTGTTATTATTAACCGTGGGAGAACCGTTCTCCTAAAAACGAGCCATTTGTGGAAATTGCTAAACTCAGCAACGTCTATTAATGTTTTTATTTTTTAAACAAGATATATCGAAATTATTTTTGAAATTCCAAGCTTCATTCATGGGAATCAACGAAAAATAGGGATAAATAAATATTTATTTTTAATATTATATTATTTTTATTTATATGTTCACGATGAAATAAATAAAATTTCTGGTCATAATCTTAATCCCTTACTTGTAAAAAGTTAATCTTAATTCATTGCAAAAATTTAGATATTATCCACGTTAGCAAAAATCTATGATCATATTAACGCGGCTAATTTTTAAAATATAAATAATAAAGGAAAATTTTTAAATAATTTAAATTCATTTAATTGACTTGGTAAAAAAATAAATTAAACATCACAAATTTTAACGATGTTAATAGAAATATTATAATTATGAGCACTCAATCTCAGGGGTTTTTTTATAATTATTTTTGGTAATTACTTTTAGCTATAGTCGTCGCCAAATGAGATTACCACCGCAAAATGTGGCGCACTTTTTTAAAAATTATTTTTTCATTTAATTTTTATGATTATTATTATTTTCCACGTTTATTCCACGACTGAAACAACATCTAAAACATTTTCTTCATTTTATTTAAGCAAAAACGGTATAGAACGAGCATAAACAAGAAAGTAATCATAAAAATTAAATGAAAAGATAATATTTAAAAAAGTGCGCCACACTTTGCGGCGGTAATCGAATTTGGCGACGACTATATTTAAAATCTGTTTATCGGCTATTTATAATATTTATTAATAAAAAGGGGAACTATAAATGTACATACGAAATTTAAAGCAGCAATTCGGATCACAATTTAGAAATTTCATAGCCGAAGGAGAAGCGATTAAGAATATAAATTTGCGCTTTTGCCTGTTTCGTAAAATAAAAACCATTTTCCTATTTGCGTACTTTGTGAATATATGCGGACTATTAATTTTATTATTTTTAAATGAAATATAATAGTAAAAAGAAATATAATAGTCCTTAATAGTAAAAAGTGAGAATATAGGTAATAGTAAAAAGTGAGATTCGAGAGCATGATATACCTTAAGTAATGGTAACAGCTTTTAAGAGCTTAATTAACACTTTTTTAACCAGGAAAAGAATTTTAATTTTAAAGGCATAGGAAATTAAATGTCATAATCCGGACTCAGCCAAGGCTAGAACTTTCAAATATTTGATGCAGAATCAATATACCTATCTTAATCTTACGCAATATAATTTTAGAAATCAACAGAAAATGCAGTTTGATTTCCACTTGCTTCTTTATTTTATCTCATATATTATTTTACTGGATATTGAATTAAAACAGCCTTCAACAACACTAAATCCTCTCAACCTCTAGAAATTTCCAATTCCTCACGTCCAATCTACTACTATTAAGGTTAAAAGTATCTCAATTACCCAAATGCAATTAAACGGCCACTATTGCATATTTCAAACAGATTCAACTGGTTCTTTTAATAACTAATGCATAAGAACACGAAAACCTTGAAATACATACGTATAAACGATTTATTAGAGAAAACCCAGTATATTTGACACGAATGCATTTTGAGAGAAGAGACAATTATTATCAATGCTCACATTCTGGAACAATATGAATAGAAACTACAAATGATATCATTAGGAAACAACAAAAGGTCCCATAGTGAATCAGTCGTTTGCTATTCAAACAACAAATCATCACAAAAGCATGATCGTGGACCTAAAGGCAAAGTAGGGGAACCCACCGCGTATTGTGAAAATCTTTAAATGAAGTTTTCATGGGAACGATAGTCAAAAATAAATTTAAAAAATAAATTAACAACGAGTAAAATCTGTGGATAGATTTAGAGCTCACTGTGGCCCTCCTCGGCCTCTTCCTCAGCCTTCTCCTCCTCTGACTCTCCAGCTCCGTCACGTCCGTTGGTCTCGAGGAACTTGGTGAATCCTTCGATCGATCTGTCTCCTGAGAAGTCAACGACCTTGTTTGATCCGGCTGGGAAGAATTTGATGGTTGGGAAGGATTGGATCTTGATATCTTCGACCTGAAAATAAATAATTTAAGCACGTATTTGTAAATCACTATAATTACCTCGTTGAGGGTGGAGTCCATCTTGGCAATGACAATGTTCTCGTGATCAGCGTACTTCTCTCCGAGCTTGTCCCAGGTTGGAGCCAATTGCTTGCAGTGTCCGCACCATGGGGCGTAGAATTTGACGAGGACGTTCTTGGTGTTGTCACGGGCAACTTGATCGAAGTTCTTTCCGACGAGAACCTTAACTGGGTTCTTGTCCCAGTCCTCTGGGACCTCTTCGGACATGAGGTGTGGCTTGAGGTTTCCGTCCAAGTAGTTCTGGGTGAACTTGGCGATGTTCTCGGTGTTGATCTCGTCGAATTCTGGCTTGAACTTGGTCATGTCTTCCTCGAGGGAGATAAGACGCATGGCTGGAAGGTCATCCTTCTTCAATCCGAAGAACTCCATGATGCGAGCGTTCTCTTCAACATCGGTGTTAATGTAAACGAAGAGGACTTTTCCCTTGAATTGCTTGGCGGCGTTCTTGAATTCTTCCTCGAGCTTGGCAAATTCCGATGATTCCTTAGAGATGAAGAGAAGGTTGTGAGACTTGATTTCTCCTCCGAAGATGACCGAAGCGGTTTCTTGGGTGAATTCGGAAACAAGGGCGAGACGGTTGGCTTGGATCCAGAGTCTGAGAGCATCCTCGCTGAGCTTCTCGTCGAAAACAACACGTCCATCATCGAACTTCTTGAAAAGGACAATTCCCTCTCCCTTAAGCTCCATCTCCTTCTTGACTTCATCTTCAGTCGAGATTCCGAATGGGATGTCATCAATACCGGCGGCAACCTCGAGGAAGGTCTTAGCATCATCAGAAGCGGTGTCCTAAAAAGATTTAGATTTTTTCATTCAAGGTCGTCGAGCGGCGGCGACAATCCACTCTGGTCAAGGCTAAGCACTAACCTTGAAGTATCCAATAACAACAACATCGGCGGATTCTTGAAGATCCTTAACGGCATCAACGTTGTTGAGTGGCTTGGCAACTGGTCCAGTCTTCTTCTTCAACCAGGCGATGATCGAATCTTGTTCACGTCCTCCAGTGTACTCGGTTGGCTTTCCATTGCGGAACAATTTGAGTGTTGGGTATCCGCGGACTTCGAACTTGGAGGAGACGTCTCCGTGGACAGTGGCGTCAAGCTTTCCGAGCTTGATGGCAGATCCTTCTTCCTTGAGTTGGGTGGCAGCCTTGGCGTATTCCGGAGCAAGGGCCTTGCAGTGTCCGCACCATGGAGCATAGAATTCAACGAGGATGAACTCGTGTTGGTTGATCACTTCATCGAAGTTTTCCTAGAAGAAAACAATTTAGCAGTGACTCAAAACAACTTTTTTAATTACCTTGGTGAGAACAATGACGTTCTCCTCCTCTTCAACAACGGCAGCAAAAGATGCTCCCAATACTAGGAAAAATAAACCGATGAACCGCAACATGGTACTCACACAAATTGTGGAATGTATTGAGATTCTTCTCGTCGATCCGACTATGAACAACAAGCGACGTGTGTCCCCGCTAACATGTCCGTGGACCGTTCTTATTGGCTCTAAACGGCACCGCCCCCACCTCGCTCATTGGGCGTGCAGTTCGGAATAAAACGTGTGTGCATCGGTGAGGGCGCAGAACGTCAGAGATAGTGATGGATGCGCACTTCAGCGCTATATCAATCATATGAATGCAATGGAGCGCAGATGACCAGAGACAAGAGTTCGTCGGACCGGGGCGGGTGAAGATGGCCGACTTTTCAATGTGGGCTGGCTATGACACGTCCGCTAATATTGAACAGGTCATTGATGGCTTTAGGAGACGTCACCGCTTTTGCATGACGGATTTTCGGAATAATTGTTGGGAATTGGAAGCGGACGGATGTTTTTTTAATGTTTTAACAATGGGGAAACCAATCTCAGACGGAGGAAACACCATGTAAACGCAAATATAAACAGGGATGAGTGTTGTAGTGACACATAATGCGAGAAATTTTTTCAAATCGATGAATATTTTTTAAAAATATGCATTTTCTTGTTTCATAACATTTTTAAGTTATTATTTTGGTGCTTCTTGAAATAGTTATATTTAAAAGAAAAATTCTTTTTTTGAATTATTATTAAAATGTGAAAACTCTAATATTGAAAAATTTAAACACCAGTCGAAACAAGTTTTGGAAAATGTTTCGAATATAAGTAAGGCATTAAATGAGCTATTTATACTAGAAACTCTTTCTTTTATACGGTTGAGTCGCAATGAAATATATAGACTCGCAAACTATTCGAAGATCAAATATTTATAGATCAAACTTCTTTAAATAACATTAATGGTCTCTATAAAACCAATCATCCGTAGGTATATAATTTTCTATGTAGACATTGGATCATTAAAATTAATTTTTGACATAATTAATTTATTAAATATGATAAATTTATGAAATTTCTAAATATTAAAACTGTTCATGATTATTATTTTACAGTTGACTTGTAAATTTAGACTATTCAATTAAAATAGACGATTTATATTAATTTAGAAGGGCTTAGTTTACTTTAAACTAAAAATTTATTTTAAATTATTAAATTATCTAAGGCTCCATGTTATTATAATATTAGATGATACCACCTTAACTAAACTTTTTAAATAGCTCATTTGGTGTTGTAGTGCAATTGCTAGTAAAAATAATTATTGAAGAATCTTATTCATATTTTTCTCAATGATCTAAGAAATTGCTTCAGATGCAAGAAAAATGCGAATTACTTTGAAATCCCTTTAAATTAACCAAGGATTTAAGTTTTCTTAACATAGCGGGGATATAATGTATATTTCAAGAGAAGGGCTATGTGTGCCAAATGAAAATGACTCCTTTTTTAAGCGTCATTTACAAGGTGGAGATAAGAAATTATAGATCCTAAATAAATTAGGAAAATCAAGCACATTGTTTGCGACATTTATCTGGTTTTCATGGAATAGGGATAAAATATATATTGTACACAACAATATATCTAAGAAATTGTATTCTAGGAAGGGTTCACATTTAATAAATTTAATTTGTTATATTTTTTATAAAACATTTAAGGTAAATAAATTATTTACGTCAAAATCTTTTCTCCTCGTATTCTTATTTGAATATTGAAAAAATTGAATCAACTGTACAAAGGGTATTTATTATCAGTTATCAGTTAAATTAATTTAACGCACGTATATTTAAGTAACTTATTAATTATCTATCATAGTTTGCCTATTTTTCGTATCAATAATTTTAAAAATACGTTTCACTTCCGCGTAATAAAAATTTATTCTGACATTTTCTAAATTTAACCATGTCTGGTGATGATTGAGTTTTTCGTTATCTAACCAGAAACGTGAAGCTTCGTCTTGTCAACAGAAACAGGATTATTGAATATTCGCATCAAACAGCCCACTAAGAGGAAGCTATTAATGAACATTATAAAAAAAACATTTCCCAGTATTCATCTTTCTTGCATTTCCAAGACAACAACCATTGTCCATAATTTATAGGTACTTGATCATTTATAAAATAGAAACGTTTTCCATTAATTAATTAACTAATCCGTATAAATCTCATAAATTTTTCACCATTCTTTGAGCATTCAATTGTTATTATTATTATCATCAATGACGTTCAGTTTCTTCGCCAATTTTTTGGGGTCGTGGTGTCAAGGTCAGTGCGCAATTCATATCATCGTTGATCATTCTCCCCCGTCTTATTCCTTCTTTGGATGGTTTTTTGCCTCCTTCATACTGTTGACCGCTTTTTATGAGTATGAGATCGCCTACTTATCTTATCTGGCCAATTGATTGAATGTTTCTGACATGAAATGGGTTAAGGAGCCGATCATTGTTAATACTTAATTACCCTGATTGCATTTCATATATTAATAATTGTTTGGTACTCTTTGTTGGTTAAATACGTTTGCAAAACTGTATTTGATCAATATTAATAATATACGTTTTCACATTAAATCAAAAAAATTATACAATAAAACATGTAATAACGTTCAGTAGCAGTTTCATCTTTTCGATCCTTTATTTCACAGGAAAAAAACAATAAAATATTCCTATTCAGGAATAATCGAATTATACAAAAACTCTTCCTTGGTACAATAAAAACTATTATTTGCTACAAAAATAGGGAAAATGACTTTTGTGTCAATAAAGAAACAATGATCCAACTAATCAATATCATGATTACTTGTTACCAATTGAGCCTCTTATCAATGAAACCTCTTACCAACCATCATAATTTTTAATATTCGAAACTTTTGATAACCATGAACCAAAAATCGCAAAAAAGGTTTGTTTGTCAGTTTCGTATAATCAAGAAATAACTGAAAGGTGTATTTCAGTATATCAGAAAATAATTCATTTAATTAAATTTCATCATAATTAATTTCAATAAAACTCGCAATTCCCTTCGTTCGGTACCAGTAAAAAACAAATAAAATGTTCTCTTCCAATTTATATTGTTTGTGCTTAATTTCTACAGAATATATATTCGTTCGACGAGTATAATATCAATGATTCGTTAACCTATAAATGGCAAGTTGGCTATAACTGAACGGGGATAGCCAAACATGGAGCAAGAAATGTGTATTAGTTAGGACATGAGAGCTACAAACAGTGAATTGGCGGCTTGAATGAGATTCAACGCAGCAAAAAAGAGAGAGAGGGCTGTTGTGTATAAGGGGGAGGTGAGGTTTTGTTGTTCTATCGACTGCACTCGAACAATTTTATTGATTCTTCGTCATTTTCAGCACAGAATAATCGCGCACTTTCCAATTTGTCACTAATGACCGAATCTAATGTTACTACAACCTTTTTTTCACCAAACATTTCTTATCAACCAACTGATATTGATTAGCAATAAACATAAACTTAAATGACAGCATCCTCAAATTTCGACATATTCTTATTCATATTCAAAGTAATCTCTTGCAGAATGAGCAACGTCGGCGAACAAATGTCGAAGGCAGCTGAGAGTGCTCGCGAAACTGTTGCCAAAGTCGGCGAATCTGTAACAGACTTCATCCAGGGAAACCCATTCTCAACTCCGGTTGGTCGCAAAATCGGTAATTTTAATTAGTTCACATTCGTCAGTTCAATATAAGAAAATATTATATTCCTGATTTTTGTTCAACGTATACTTGTTCCATCTCCAATGTTATTATTTTAATAATAAAATTAATGACATATCTCCGATGATGTTTGTTGTTATTAATTTAATCTTCGAACCGGTTTAAAAGGGACGAAATCTTGAATGCAATCCGCAAAAAAAACAATTATTTCCTGACGAGGACGGATCAATTTTTTCCAGAACTTGCTACCGATGCGAATATCCTAGCGACGGAAAACTGGGGCCTTAATATGGAAATATGTGATTTCATCAATGGGACAGAGGATGGGTAAACCGTTTTTAATCAACCTGACAATTAATAATTATTAAAGGCCTCGCGATGCAGTTAGGGCTCTCAAGAAACGGCTTCATATGGCGATGGCAAAAAACAACGCCGTCGTTATGTACACCTTAACAGTTCTTGAAACAGCCGTCAAAAACTGTGATGGCCGATTTCACATACTTGTCTGTAATAAAGAATTCATAGCCGATCTCGTTAAATTAATTGGGCCAAAGTTTGACGCGCCACAGATTATCCAAGAACGTGTTCTCAGTTTGATTCAAGTAAAACCGATTTTATAAACAATAAAAAAGAATCTTATTCCAGGCCTGGGCGGATGCCTTCCGCGGCGATCCACACTTGAACGGAGTTGTTCAAGTCTACGACGACTTAAAGTCTAAAGGAGTTGAGTTCCCTGCCGCTGATCTCGACACATTGGCTCCTATCAAGACGCCAAAAAAGGTATCCATGATCAGCATTTGAGTAATGTGTATCGTGTTGTGTTGGTCACGTTCAGACAGTATTCACTCCAGCTCAACAGACACCAGAGGAAAATCCATCAAGTCAGGAAGTCCGCTCACAGCCTGCTTCGGTATTGTGCTTGTCTCCTATTAATCATAACATCCACTCAAACATACTAGAAAATTGCATTTAGACATACAATGTTCTTCAAATCCGCGAACAAGGCCAAGAGCCGATTACAGCGACACCGGAACAACTCGCAAAATTGCGCGCTGACCTTGACGTCGTTAATATCAACATGAAAGTTTGTTAATCCTCCTTAATCGTTATAAGACGTATATTTAATTAGGTATTCCGAGAAACATTGAATGACATTGTTCCGGGCAAGGAAAGCAGCGATGAAATGCAGCTACTTGCTGACCTTTATGAGACGTGCAAGCACATGCAGGAACGAGTAATGTCACTGATTCAATACGTGCAGAACGAGGAAGTTACATGTGCGTTTATCGAGTATATCTCAATTATCATACTATCTTTAGTTGAATTATTAACTGTCAATGACACATTTAACAGTCTGTTCGAGCGCTACCAAAGATTGTTGTCATCGAAGGCCAATATTGATGGCGATGCTATGGCCAAAGATCTCATAGATATGAGTGATGGAAAGAGTTTGGAGCAACAATTGTCATCAATGAGTTAGATTTATCTTTCTTGTGCTTCAAAATTTTTTTCTTAAAGAGGTTACATCAACTGGAGCTCCATCCTCATCCGAGGATGCTTACAAAGCTAATTCAGAACCACAAGCAAGTGCAAGTCTCGCTTCAGCCGTTAATAACAAAGTATTCAATCCAAAAAAACTATTGATAATATTCTCGTTTAGATCCCGACAGATAGCGAAGCTTCCGAAATGGAAAACTGGATCAAGGGACAGGGGGAAGATGTAAAACGTACGTTTCCTTTTGATTAATTCATTTAAAACCACCATCTTCTAGAAGCTTCGGAGAAGGAAGAGAACGATAAGCTATAAACAACCGGCCAATCATTATTTCCGTGTGTACAATGATATGTATAATGTGTTAAATAACAAAACAAAATATGTCGTATTCATTAAAAGGAAAAATACTATTAAAAACAATAAATTATTTCTTTCGCTTTTAATAATCATTCATTTTTTAAAGGGAAAACATAAAAAGAACAAATGGATGAATCTACTGGCGATACAATAATAAATATTTCAGAAAGGATACCAATTTATCAAATGAAGCCCACACAAAATCTGATAATATTGGTAAAGCTGGAGACAATAAACTAAAGACGCTTCTATTTACCGGTATAATCATTCAAATATCTCGGAAACACACATACACTTTACGCGGGGTGCACAAATTACGAGATACTTAAATGCACATATGATATTGAAACAAACAGATGAACCACAACACGCATATTATAGAAATAACAATTATTATTTGGTGATGTGTAGAGTCCACTGCCAATCCAGGTACTCATTGCCATCATCATCGGTTATTTGGGAATGAACCTTATATTTACCTCGGTGCACCATTCCTGTAAATTATTAGATTCTGCTTAATAGTATTTGTGATTTAAAAAAAAAACCTGTAGGAGCATCTTCCAGTGGAGAAGAATACGACTGAATCTCCATTTTCGGTGCATAACTTCCCATCATGTACTTTTCCTTTTCCACGGTTATTCCTGATCTTTTCACTTTATGCTTGTAGCTAAAATAAATAACATGGCAGAGGACTATAAAAGAAAACATACTGCAAGCCAGCAGCAATTTCTCTTTGAACATGGAAGGAAAACTTCAATCGATACGTTGATCCTTCTTTTATGGACAAAGACATATCATTATTCTTTAATTTTTCTAAAAAAATATTTCGTAATAATTTGAATGTTTTTGACTAATTTGCATCCTAACCAGGATTCGACAGATCTAGTAAAACCGGCTGCTGTCCGTCTATCATTAATTCCACAGTACGGACCAGTACCCTCCTTGGATCTTTATCATCCACTATTACTTGACCGTCACCGAGGAGTTTCATTTTATATCTCGCCAAATCTTTGTCATCCTTCAAATAAATCGTTTTAAAAGAATAAGACTTATAAAAGACGTCCTACTTGGTCCTTCTCCAGAATCACAGACATTGGTGTTTCTGGTGGTTTCTTGTACTCGAATTGTGGATTCGTCTCGGCAACTTCCTCGGACATTTTCGGTCAACTCTTTAAAGCTGTAAATTAATATGATGTTATTATGTTCATCAAACTAAAACGCCTTTTTGAAAATAAAAATATTTTGTTGGTCTCTACTTACCAGAACGTTGCCAACTTTTCATATATAAATTTATCTTATTAATTACATTCGTGATTATTATTATTTCAGTAAATTATTAAAATAATGAAAACAATTCATGAGATGGAAGAGGAAAAGTTGACAAATATCCTAATTATGGCAAGTATAGACGAATAGATAACTTTTCCTGGCGAAGATAATATATGTAATTAAATTAAACTAAAATTAAAAGAAAGTAGAAGTATTGTAGAAACAGCAGGATACAAAATAAAACAGGAAAAGAAAAGAAAAAATTTTGAAATTAAGTTACGCGCGATTCATTTACTCGTATTTAAAAATTCATCCACGACCATAAATCCATTTTGTTAGAAACGCGAATTAAGAAGCTATTGTCCTTTTCAGAGATCGATGCCTAATGGAAAATGAAAAAAATAGAACAAAATGAGGTTCTCGTTTGGACAGTCACTCTTTTATATCTCATCAATGTTTGTTGTCTCAAAAATGGATAACAGACATTGAAAAGTTATAGATTGCCAACCCATTTGTGGCCGTGTGGCCGTCCAAACGAGGACCTAAATTTTTCTTAATTTTTGCTCTTCCAGTCAAATGTAAAATATAATCTTGTAATTTAAGAAACAAATTAAGTGTATAGTACAATATGATGTTGATTTGAAACAAATCGTCAATGAAACACGAGTGAAAACGAGAAACGGTTGTTGTTTGGTAAATGACTCAACAACGTAGACAATCAACCATATAAATATAAGCAAACCACAAACGAAAGGAAGGAAAAGACATAAAATTACAGATAATTCCATCTACCGAACAACCCCATTGCATTCAAATTTGCAAGGCATTGAAACAAAACAAAATGCTTGTTCCACTGATTTCGTCAAAATAAATTCACGCAGCTATTCAGATTTTCGATGCATACATGTTTGTGTCTTTTCTAAATAAGCAAAAGCAAGCTAATCTTGTTGTGCAAAATAATTGCCAACGCCTCTGTCATTAGCCTAAGCAAGAAAAGATTATTTTAAATCCAAAACCAGTACAAGACAAAATTAACAACTAAAAAAAATAATGTAGAAAGACAAAAAATCCGTCGACAATGGAAAAATGAATACAAATTATATCAAATATTCCATGAATATTGATTCAAAGGTAAACATAGGAACGAAACAGTTTAAATCACAAGCGAGAATAGAGGCCATTGCACACAAACACACCCAACCCCTAAACCGATCTGTCATAAAAAGAGCAACAAATAGGAAACAATTTCGGAGCTCGGCGGCCGATTTTACTGTTCAGCTTATGACTATTGGATGTTTATCTTTTTTTGTGCTGATACGATTCACCCCTCTCTTCTCGCATTGATATTGATCAATTCTATGAGTCAATAAAGTTTTAAACAATTGTGAAGGGACAAAACTACTACTGTGAAAACAATAGATGCTTTCAATAAAGCTTTCAACTAAAAAAAGTCAATAATTAAGAAACGGTCTGAATTATATTCAGAAAGTGTAAAATTGTGATTTTAGACAAACTTTAAATTAACAAAAACGATTCCACTTTTGTTTTCTTCCAATTAACTTAAAGACACACACACACAAACATCAAAAAATAATAGTCGACATGAAAGAAGTGAATCCCTATATATAGAGCGGATTGTGGCGATGATTGTTTTGTTCATGATTTTAACAAATAAACACATATTAATGATATAATTGTAATAATTACTCCATCAAAATAGTTCACATCGTGTCCACTGATTGACATTCTCAAAAATTGACAAAAAATAAACTTCGATAACAGATTTAACTTAATTTTGGAATGATTCACGCGATTTTATTCACAAATAGAGGAAGTTTTCATTGAAAGTGAATGGAATCGAAATATAGTTTATTGCATTATATTTGATTTCCATTAGCTATCGGATTACACAACACTTTGGGGATAAAAATATACAATGATCATCAGGCTTGAAATAAAACGGAGCATTTTCCGGCATCTTAGGGAATTTTAAAAATTAAAATGATATTGGAGAGAATGGAAATTGTTTTCGTATTAATGTTTACTCAAAAACAAATTTGTTTTTCCAAGCAAATGGTATTCGCTTTCTTAAATGTTTATCGAATTCCTGAAACAAAAATAAACAGATTATTGATTGATTGGTACTCACAAACAACATAACTTTGGCTAAATGGAGATTTAATCTTGGTAAGAATATCTGTTTTATTCAATGCTTCAATTATGCCGTTATGATTAATATAATACCTATAATTTAAAATTAAAGATGATGAATTATGGTTCTTTTCAGATATCGGTGCCTAATGGAATAGGAATAAATCAGAAAAAATAAGGGTCTCTACTATTTTGTCATCAATACTTGTTGTCTCAAAAAATGGATAACACTTTATGAATAGGAATAGATGGCAAAGTCCTTTGTGGGCGTCCAAACGAGACTATATTTTTTTTAAATTTTTCATCTTGCATTAGGCTTCGATCTCTGAGAAGTACGATATAGTCATTATAATCTTCTAATCACTTATCGAAATAATAAAGGTTAAGAAAAATTAAAATTCAACACTACGGATTACCATAATATAATTAATACTTATCTGGCATATTTAATATACTAATTGAAATATTTCCTATAGAATATTAAATTATCTAAAAAAAAAAAAACCAATGAAAAGGTATATATAATAAATAATAAATTAGATAATTTTTATAAGAAGACAACAGATAAACATGACAAGATATGTTCAGCCAACTGTCTCGTTAGGTTTCGACGGAACACATTCCAATACATTTATTATCCATTTATTAATTTTTTGAGACATTCCAACAGCTATGTTTTTGGGTTTCAAAACCAAGACGGATAATTAGAATGAGAGCATTAATATTTTTTGTTGAGTATGTGTCGCTGCATCATTAATCATTGTCGAGAGATTAAAATATTCAGCTTAAAATGCGAGGGACTTGAGGATTTTTTTTTTTAGTTATTTGAACTTTTGATATATACTTTTTATTGTTTGTACTTTATAATTAAACTAGAATATTTCGAGATGTCTCAGATTAATAAGGAAACAAATGCATATTTATTCGAAGAAAATCAATGTTTTTTAGCTCATTGTAAATATTCTAAAGGTTTAAATAAACTTAATGTTTAATAAAGTTTGCGCGCTAGCTGGAATGGTCATAAAATGATCTCAGTAAAAGTACTCAAATATAAATTTTTAGAAAAATATTAATATTTTTTGATGGTTTAAGACAAGACGAGTTATATTTTAGTAAAAAATTAATTGTTACAAAGACGCCAACACTCCACTGCCACAAAACCGCGCCGCATTGCAAAAGACTTCGCACCAATTGCAAACTCAACATTTTAACTTATTATTTTCGTTTTCAAAATCTACAAGTCACTTATATTAACGATGAAGACTATTTTGGTTCATTAATTGAGGTACTAAGAAATTATTTTCATTAATTCATCAGGATTTCTGCAGAATGAAACGTTAAGTGATAAGTAAAATATTGAAATTAAAATGCAGTGTTTGCAATTGGTGCGAAGTTTTTTGCAATTCGGCGCGGTTGCTTGGCAGTGGAGTGCGCCAAATTTTCAGAAAAGTTTAAAAATGGAAAATCGTTATTTCCATTTGCCATGAGTTTGTATATTTCCTTAATAGCTTATATATACATATATATATATATATATATATATAAATAGTTACAATTTTTTCAAATTTAAATATTCCGTTTTCGTTATAAACCGAAAAACAACAAAATTACACAGAAATTTATATTATTAATTAGGTTACCTGTTCTTCAATGCTGATTCGGTGACGATTTTTACGAATTTTAGTCAAGGAAAATTTTGCATTGGTTATAAAATATTATAAAATATTTATTGTCAGCGTGTAAATTAATGAAACAAAGAGTTTAAAGGATAATTATGGTCTTGCTAGGGGCAAGGAGAGGAAGATGTCGATTTAATTTTCAATTTGTTATTTCGCATATCATTCTAAGTTGGTTCTTATTTTATTTAGGTTTCTCTTAATAAATTAGTTGTTTCTCTAAAATTAATTATAATAATATAAATTTCTGCGTAATTGTATTGTTTCTAGTTTAGAAAGTGAAAAATTATAAGCGAAATAATGAACAAATTTAAAATTAAATCGACACTTTCGTCTCGTCTCTTCTCCAAAACGTATTCTACTTTAAACCAATTTTTCCTTAATTTACACTTTAAAGAGCTCTGTGGAAATACTTGTCTTGTGTTGTTGTTTACTCTGCATCGTCTAAAATTGCAATATATTTGACGACAATACGTGAACATCGTCACATTTTATTGCACTTCGATCCTTGTGCTTTGTGTCGGTTTAATATCATTTTAAACCAGGGATTAAATATTATCGTCGCCGCCAAATGCGATTACCATCGCAAAATGCGGCGCACTTTTTAAATATTATTTTTTCATTTAATTTTTATGATTATTTTATTGTTTGTGCTCGTTCTATACTGTTTTTTACTTAAGTAAATTGAAGAATATGTTTTAGATGTTGTTTGGAATAAATGTAGAAAATAATAATAATCATAAAAATTAAATGAACAATTATATTTAAAAAGTGCGCCACATTTTGCGGTGGTAATCGCATTTGGCGACTACTATAAATTTTTATATAAATTTTTAGAAATTTGAATTTAACTTCTTGGCGCACACTCTTTCCTAACCCTGTCGTTTCTTTCCAAATTCTCTTTTTCACTTTAAGTCGACATTCTCTTTTTCGCCCCACGCCAGTCTCGCCTCGGCCAGCGTTTAGCAATTCGAAACAACCAGCCAGTCGAACCAAAACGTAAAATAAGCGGATGGCAAATAGAAAACAAGAAAGAAACACCCTAGAAGCACCCACACTCTACATACACACTCACATAATACACACACACTCATACAAACACGCACTTTACGTCGTTTCGGCTTTGCGCCCCAAAACATGCACATTATTTTACATATTGTTTGAAAAAAGAACTGTAGGATATGAATTAATTTCAGCCTTCTATCATTGTTTATGTGTTCACCGTTTTGCAAAAAAATAATCATCACGTCATTACCATTTTTCTCATTTTTCAGAATCTATTGTTCATTGTTTACAGTGGTGCATGATTTCAATCATTTGTTGCATATTATTCATGTCATAAAAATACTTTTATTTACTTTAATCTTAACAGTAAATAACGATTATAAAATAACACCTAACAATTATTTTATTCTACTCTTTCCTAAGCCATGGACTTCTACGATGAAGTTTATGCGGCTATTTTATTTGTTATCGTGACAACTATTATTCTATTACTGTTTCGGAAAATGCTCTCGAATCGGAAGCGAAAATCAATAAACGATACTTCCTCCAAGAGTATGTTGCAGTTGGTTTATTGATGATATTTGTCATTTCAATGATAGGTGGCCATTATTGGAGTCCTGTTGATTGCTCAGATCAAGTTTATTATTGCTCATTTTGTAAACAGCATATACTTCAAGGTTATGAATGTGATAATTGTTTGCTGAAGGTTCATGATGTAAGTTTATTCCATCCAGTTGGTAGAAAACCTGTTCTTATGATATTTCAATACATCAGCTGATAAAAATGAAACGTCAAAATTGTTTGATTTCTATTTATTTCTTCTATTTTTCTTTAATTTTAATTTAATCACACGTTTAAAATTTTGAAATTTCTCGATAAGAATTTAATTAAAATTTAAAATAAAAACGAATCAACTAATATTTATTGATGATATTTATTGGCAACCAAATAAATATAAGCAAACATTGAAAATATTACGTTAGAACACCAATAAATAACATTATTTTGGTAGTTCCACACAGAGCACATTTCTTACACTTTAATAAACGTGAGAAAAATTATCCCAAAAATGTATATAAAAACCATCAATAAAGGATAGCTCATTCTTCCAGATAAATTGCCTACGCTCAATATCGACTAAAGTTTTGTGCAAAGTGAATCCCAAAGAATGCCGAAAGGAAACATTTGATCATCATTGGGTATGTTATTTTTGTCAAATCAATTTGTTCAATATCACAAAATTTCAATTATTTTATTTGCATTTTCTATTATTATGATTTCCACTCTAAAGTCCTACCACACTATCATTTTGTGCTCCGCCAAACAAACCCGACTTTATTACAAAAAGAAAAAAAAACTTTTTTAAGATCACCGGCAACATTGGTCCTGATTTGTTCTGCGCAATCTGTGACGAATTGTGTGGTGGCGGGGTTGGCCTACAAGATTTTCGCTGCTCCTGGTTAGTTTCTATTCCTGATAGATTCTCGGTTTTTAGTCATATAATTAAGAATTTTATAATCGCCAAAATTTTAATCTTTGTATATTTTTTTTAGAAACATTTATACCATCATATTCAAAAATCCTTAGTTTGATATTAATTTCTAATCTACCATTGATTATGGATTTCTTCGTTTATACTAAAATCTTCTTAATGTTTTGCTTACATATTTACATCGGTTCGCTATCTGGTAGTAATGCGCTCTCAAGATTTTATTTCAAATCTTATATTTCTCAATTTTAAACTTTAAAAGCTTTTTATATTAAACTATATTTTAAAATACATTTTAATTTATGATTTCTTGACAAGACCAGAGGCCGATTACAAGAACGATGGGGATAAATTCCTCATTGAAAAATCTATTGGGGAAAGCATAACTCGGTTGCAAGAAAATTGTTACCGTATAAAGCATAAGGTAAATTTAACAGGGAATTACGATTCCACCGATACATTTTCTTGCAATCGGCCAAAGCACACATATAATATAAATAATGTGATGAAAAATATTTTGCCTACCGTATAATTAAATACGGTAGCGCTATATGATTGTAAGCGGATTAATCAATCATTCTTATAAATACAGTTAAAAACATTTGTCTATTTGCTTTCATAATAGAAATGAAGCGATACTGGAACTGTGAGGTTGCTTCACTGCTCTTGATATCGACCAAAAGGGGAATGCAGAAATCGATTTCTAGAAATGTTTTGCATGGATAATTATTATTATTCGCATCAAGGTTGAAACCATTTCGAGTACCTCTTATGGAATGTCTTCCGCAAAGATTTTCCGATTTTTAAGCGTAAAACATTGTATACGACAATTTAAATATACTTTCCTTAAACTATTTAAAAGTATTAATATCTTTCAAAAAAGTTCGTTTACTGAGGTTTCTATTATCATACCAGTTGGGGTACTCCCGACGTGAGGAATGGGATGTTATTGGATAAATTCACAAAATGCATAGTTAAAAGTGACGTATGGAATACCGGATTTCGTTTTTTTAAAATTGAAATTTTAATTCCGAATTTTGATTTTTAATTTTCGATAATGAAATTTTTCAATGAGCCGATCTAATGTGTTTTCAACCCCAATTTTTTTATTCCGGATTCTGTTTTTGAAAAATTTTTATTTATTGATTTGATTTTGAACTATGATTCCCCAACGTTTCTCATCGGTTAGTGGTTTTTTTTTAAATTACTTGCTTTTCATTCATTTAAATTTATTGTCAATATAATAATAAGGCAATGTTAAAATTTTGCTTGAAGACGAATAAAGTGAGGAAGACTTTTTTGGCAAGGTGATTTACTTTTATTTTTTTATTATTTCGCTTTTCTTTTTTGTCATGATCGTACCTAAATGCAATAAATTTTCATAGAAAATTATATTATTAATTATTAGTAAAGTAACAACCAATTTGTTCAGAAAATTAAATTACAACAATCTTGGTGAAGAAACGAAATAATAAACAATAAAAAAAAATAAATCCACATCGCTGTCTCTTTGCTCAAACAAGACCAAAACATTCTGATTCTATTTACCTTTAACTCAAATTTAGCTAGATATATACAGGGTAAATCATTGTATTCGGTTTATTTGCGTGATTAGCCATGATCAAACGTAATTCTTGACGTAGGAATATACTTCGTTCCCAAGGCAGATTTTTGAGCTCTTCGGTGCCACTTCATAGCTAGCTAGTGTCAATTAAAGGAACAATAGACAGCGAATACAAATAGGAACAACGAGTAATTGGGTTCAAACAATTACCTATTAAGAAAGGGGATATCAATTTGGAATCTAAACTAGAATTGAATATTGAAACAACAACTAACAAACAATAAAAACTAAAAAATGTCACAGCAATAAAATAAAATAGTCGTTTTGGGAATGAATTTGGATTGGTATGCCGCATTTGCAGCGTGATTGCGTCGTCAACTATTTTGAAATAGGCTATACATTATATTTTAATTTAATTGTAATTTTAATCAAGTGTTTAGCACACGTAGTGTAAATAAATAAATAAATAATACAAAAAAAACATGTAGAGTCAAATTGCTAGGGTCACGATTCCCAACAGATAGTACCATGAAGATATTACACGCCAAATGGAAATAAAGATCGTACAATATTTACCATCGGAAAGAACTTTGTTCTACACTATTTTTTTAGCTCAATGAAGAATATATTAAATATTGATTGATTTATTATAATAATTATTATTTTTTGTTCAAATAAATATTTATTCCTCAACCCCATATATTAAAATAATACTTAGAATCTTAGATTTTAGCACCTTAACGCCACATTTATTTTTTTGAACTGTCGGGTACTAATTTAACATCAACCAGCTTGGTTTATTGAACTAGTAAATATATATTCCTTTCAATAAATGAAATGTGTTAATTCAAACATATCAAGCTTGATAAAATCTAGACAGTTGATCTTTGTAAGTTTGATACTTCATCTCTCATCATTTGAGCATCATTTATCTTGCATGGTTTTCCCATTCGACAAAAAAACCAACAGACCTGGGATCATTTGATAATCAAATGAACATTTGTGCTGTATGACAAACGAATAATAGTATATACTATTTATAATCCTGAAAAATTACTCGCATAAACACCATTTTGTTTCAATTTTTGCTGGTTTGTTGTCTGTGTGCCTTTTTTGTTCAAAAAAGTGCAACTTTAAATGAATTTTGGCGGACTGTGGCATACACAATCACTCTATTTATCATATATCTATCTCTGTTTTACCAATTGTTCCTAAACACAACTGTTTTTTTTAGTCCCTAGGCAGGCAACATGACTGAAATCATTATTTGAAGATTTTGGACAATTAAGGAACAGTCCATTCTTATTATGTTTTGCTTTAGATTTCTGATCAGTTAGGTTTTTTTGTTTAGTTATTAATTGATTTAATTGACCGGAACTTAGAATGTTCATGAGGTTCTGTAGATTAGTGACTAGAACGACAATAAAAAGGAGATCTAGCTTTGGTTTAGATATTTTAAATACTAAATTGTTCTAAATAGTGCAAGATGTTGATATGCACATTTGTAAATGTTTATTTTGACTTGGCTCCTTAAATTTATATCACAAAACTTTATGGCAAATTATCTGCAATTTCTAGCGTTAAAAAATTTAATTTACAGCTTATGAAGTTCACAAGACGCGTTTAAATATTGTAAAAACATAATTTTCATGTTACGTGCTGACGAAAAATAACCACACAGACAATATTCTATTATTCACGTATTACAAACACCCACAAATAACCAAGAATTTCTAGTTGAACGTGTTATAGTCAAAACATTTCCTTCAAACAATGGGCACACAATACCACGAATATGTTATTCACTCTCCCATTTTCACGTAACAGTTACCAAACGCAATTTGATCAATAATATTTGATGTATTGTTTGCATGATGTGTGTTGCAACTTTGAATACGAATTGAATAAATTATCAAATGAAGGGGATAATCTTGCAAACAATGCGCGTTGAAAATTCGCCTTGATTTCATTCATTTCTTCATCTCTTCAATGATTTTCTATTAATTCCATATTCTTGTGTTTATCATCTTGCGCGGCGGTTTATCGCATATTATTTATTGAAAAATATGATTTTTCTGGTTTTTGTGTTTCTCGATTGAATAATAGTGGATTGACAATGTTTTGGATTCGATTTTGCTGTTTATTTTGCTCTTTTTCTATATGATTTTAAAATTTTTCTGGTTAAATTATTGAAATGATTTGTTTTTGTTTATTTGAGCACGCGAATTTGAAATGTTCGAAAAGTTAGAAGATTCTTTCAATTTCGATTAAGTGGTAGATAGTAAATATTGAAATATTGAAAAGATGTAAGATTAAGAAAGTCAAGTACCAAGGAATATAAGAATTTAAAAATGAATATATGGCTACATTTAAAGATAAATTCTAAGCTAATGAAATGGTAATGAAGATGAAACAATCTTGATAGTATAGTAGATAAACAACTTGAAGGATGAATAAAGATGAGATATCTTATTAAAACTTAACAAGGAGATTTAAGATCAGTAAACTGACAAAACCAATATAGGCACATGAAAATTGCCGGGCTCATAAAATGTGTTAGGAATAGGGAAGGATGACAAATATGGAGCATGCTTATCTGACACCACTCTACTTAGCCTGGGATAGTTAACATTTGGAGACCAATTTTTTCAAAAAATCCTGACCCTAAAGAAAGGATTTTTTTAATGGATTCGGCTCGTTGTCATCTAGAACCGACAGTACTAGAGGAGCTTAATCAGCTCTGCACGTTAGCAGTTATACCGGATGAACTGACTAAGTATCTTCAACCATTGCACGTTGCTGTGAACAAATCATTTAAGGATAGATTAAGGAGCTGCGGGGAATCTTGGATGGCCGATTTCAGCCAAGAAACTTTCAGTAGAAATGGGAACCGAAAGAGACAGTGACAAATTGGGTATCCAACAGTTTTTATAGCATTTCGGATGTTATTTTTAACGGATTTAGAAGATCTTTAAGCCAAGATTATGATAGTGTTATGGAATTTTAATGTGATAGATTCAAATGTCCTTAATGTGCTAACCTTGTTAGATATGTATGCTTTTTATTGTTATAGATTTCGATTGTTTTGATAGTTAATGTATCCAAAAATTTGTTATCGATTAGTCAATAAACAATTAAAATTTTTATGTTGAGTAGAACTGTTTTCATTAAATATTCTGATGACAGACGAGTGTGTGGAGACATTAGACACGAAATGAGAGAAGCCTATCTCTCCCCCCACCACCCCCCACCACATTCGAAATAGTGTACGAACGAAATCCAATAAAACGGTAAAATAGGGTAATTGAAATGAAGCACGACATGTTCTTGTTAAATGAACCTCCTACTTGGGTAATGCAACTTTTTATTACTAATATATATATATATATATATATATATATATATATATATATAATAACCACAATATAATAGTCCTAAATACTGAAATCCTCCCGTGAGTGTAATAATATTTTTGTGAAACAGTCGACAATGGAATTTAGTTCGTGTTTTACATTAGAAAAGGTTATTTATGAGAAAGGTTATTTATATATATACACTAGCTGACAAAAGTTTTGTCACAAATGTATTTTCGGGTTTAACTTTTTTTGTGACTTGACCAAATTGGCTGATATTTTGATATAATAGATTCATTTGGTTGTAGATTATTTTAAAAATTCCCGCTTGTGATTACAATGATCTGTTTTACAGTGACAAGCGTTTATCGTAACATGCGTAGCTCAAAGATATTACGCACTTTTCTTGCACTGCATTTTTAAATAACTTTTAAAGTTCAATTATATTATTTTCATAATTTATTGAAAATAGCAGTAATTGGCAACATTTTAGAGATGACTCCACGTAAAGTAACTCAAATTGCCACCCGGCAAACTGTTATCAATATGAGGGAAAACGGAATGCGTGGTACCGAAATTGCCATGGTAATTTAAACCAAGTTTACTACTATAACATGTTAAACACTGATTCACATAAAATATCAAAAAATGAGCCAATTTGGTCAAGTCAAAAAAAAGTTAAACCCGAAAAACATTTGTGACAAAACTTTTGTCAGCTAGTGTATATACACGCCAACTGGGAATAACGATTTTCCGATATTTAAGGTTGTCTGAAAGTTTTACGTCTTTTTAAAAAAAAACGTTTTTTACTACAATATAATTAAGCTTGTCTTAAACTATCTAAAAATATTAATATCATCCCAGAAAGTAAGATTTGAGTACTCTTAGTGAACCCAATTTAGATATCGTACCAGTTGACGTGGATATATATATATATCAGGGTTGCACGGAATTCCATCTTCCATTTTCCGTTTTCCGTTTTCCGTCGTTTTTTGAGTTCCATTTCCGTTTTCCGTCGTCCATTTGAAAAAAATAATTTCCGTTTCCGATTTCCGTTGTCCGTTTGAAAAAATTAACTTCCATTTCCGTTTTCCGTTGTCCGGTTCAAAAAAATAATTTCCATTTCCGTTTTCCGTCGTCCATTTGAAAAAATTAATTTCCATTTCCGTTTTCCGTTGTCCGGTTCAAAAAAATAATTTCCATTTCCGTTTTCCGTCGTCCGTCAGAAAAAACTGATTTCCGTGGAACCCCGGTCTGTATTTAAAATGTGCAATGTCACGGTTCCGAGAGAAACCAATCCGATTGGGGATCATCTTGCGAGTTTCTAGACACCTTTTCTTCAGTTCCAAACTTGACTACTTGATTACTTAATTGTCGGTCGTCATTCCAAGTGCGTCGAGATGCGGACCAGCTCTCTCCAGAGTGTTCGGCTTCCTCTTTCAAGTGTAGCAGTTTTCTCGTAACTAAAAAATCAAAGGAAATCGAGCCATCGTGCTTGGCGTGAACGTAGATTATGTCGAAGGGTCATTTGAAGGCGGTCATTGAAGAGAACTTCCTGAGATGAGTACCAAGTTTCGAGCAACGATGATGAGTTAGCTTCTTTTTCTTTTGCTGGAATGTGAGGAACTAGAAGATTGCATTTGTAGAATGCTTAATATGGAGTCCTCAGTAACATGTGTACGATTATCGCCTTTGTTGTGTCGTCAGCGAATTCGAATTGTTTCAAAAACGTTCCATCAACACAGATATTTTCAGCTTCTCCCACACTCTCCTTGTCGGCTTCATCGAGAATCATTTGGAGAGCAAATTCGAATAGAAATGGTGACGTCGAGTCAACTTGACTCACCAATCTCTTAAAGGAATATTGATTGTTGATCCATCGATTCTGATATCTGAAAAAAGAATACGAAAAGTCGACTAGAGCTAGTTCCACAGGAAATTTGAATTCATTACATTTTTCATTGAATTTTCGAACAGAATGGATAATGTCGATGATCTTCTAGACCATCCTTCCTATTTCGTATGAGACTCACTTTGGCAATTTTCCAATCTTCTGGTATTCTTCCCGTCAAAATAATTTTCAATGGGCGCATGCGAAGGCAAATAAAAGATACACGATCTCCTAGCAGCAAAAAATCTAAATTCTATTCCCAATAGTTTAATCTTCTTAACGAAATTCCATCTTCCATCTTCCGTTTTCCGTTTTCCGTCGTTTTTTGAGTTCCGTTTCCGTTTTCCGTCGTCCGTTTGAAAAAAATAATTTCCATTTCCGTTTTCCGTCGTCCGTTTGGAAAAAATAATTTCCGTTTCCGTTTTCCGTCGTCCGGTTCAAAAAAATAATTTCCATTTCCGTTTTCCGTCGTCCGTTTGGAAAAAATAATTTCCATTTCCGTTTTCCGTCGTCCGTTTGGAAAAAATCATTTCCGTTTCCGTTTTCCGTCGTCCGGTTCAAAAAATTAATTTCCATTTCCGTTTTCCGTTGTCCGTTTGAAAAAAAATCGGTTTCCGTGCAACCCTGATATATATATATCTTGGTGCACGCCAACTGGTATGGTAGTAAAATGAGCTCAGTAAACGTGTTCAAATCTAATTTATTTTCAAGTTATTAATATTTTTAGATATTTAAAACAGGCCTAATTAAATTGACGTAAAAAGTTTTGTTAAAAAGGCGTAAAGGTTTTCACACATGCTCAAAATCGTTATTAACATTTGGCGTGCTTGGTGGATTCTCGCACCGTGTGGTCTCGTAATTATTTGTTTCTGTTTCTTGATGTTTTCTCTTTTCCAGCCTAGAAACAATTTGAACCGATTTTTCACCTACAGTCCCATTAATTTCAATGTAAATTACAACCGCCAGATTCGTTTCAAAAAATGTGTGAAAAAACAGTTTCCTAGTATGAAAAATATATTTGATTGCCAAACCGCTGATAATTGTTTAACGATCCAAAGAGTTTCAGTTGACGTTCTTTATTTTATTTTTTATTTTCTCAAAATTATATCCGTCATATTAAAATAATTTCTGATAACAAAAATTACATTTTTCTTTAAAGCTCCCTTCAAGTTTCAGTCGATTTTTGGAGTTGATCTTATCTGCAGAATCTCATCAAAAAGTTTCTCACACAGATTGCTAAATTAATTCGAATCAAGCAAACGTCCATTTTGCATTTTCCCCAAACACTTATCTTGATAGATGCGAAATTCTCCAAACGTATTTAATTAATATCAGTCGATGACTAAAAAAATTCAAGAAAATGAGTCTAGACTGATGATCCATGGTTGCCTCCTCCGAACAAGCGCTAGGCATTATTTTCAATAAATTAGAAAAAAGACCAGAAACGAAAAAATCAATAAGCGCGTCGGCTTGTGGCTAATCGCGCACGTTGAATCATGCCATCAAAACCGCTTGCGAAACAAAAATATCTATATGTTTTTTTTTATGGGAAAGATGGCGAATAATTAGAATGACCAAGTAATATATATATATATATATACCCCCAAAAAAACTATCGCTCCTTCTATCGCTTCCTCAATGTCGTGTTTTGTATTTTTTTCCTCCGCTGCTGCTTCGTTCTCAATTCGTATTTGTATACGTTTTACGTCGAAACCCATTCTCATCCGGTTTTTTGCGATCGCGAGTCGTTTCACTGTCTGCCAGGCGAGGCGAGAAGCTTCATCATTTATTTATTATAATAATTTTTACAGCGCAAATCCTGCGTATTGTTTTTGTTTTCTCCATTGATTATTTTGGGCTCATAGCTGAATGTAATTTGGTTGTTTATTTTGCGAACCTTTGAAATTATTTGTCGCGTTTCTTGTTCCATTTCTGTACGAGACTGTAATTATTATTATCTTTAAAGAATCTATGATTTAATTAAATTTGTATAAATACCATATTAGGAGGTTATTTATTGGTCGTTCTTTTCGTTTTGATGAAGAATATTCTTTTTTTGAATCTTGTTGGATACGAAAGTTAAGTAATTTATATGAATAATGCTTTTTTAAATTTTTTAATTATTGTGATTTAATTTTCTTCTCAACGGAATATTCTCTTCATCTATACTAATTGGTAAATGAAAGCGATGCCAAATTTAATTTCTGTGGCAAGATATTTTAAAAATAATCTGGGCAAACTGGAGTTCCAAATATTTTAAAATGGGTTTAATAATCATTAGTTTTATGTGACGATTATAGGTAGCAGAATTTAAAACACACAAAGGTTTTCTGACCCGCAAGGAAATAAATTTGAAAAGTTGGAAATTAAATTTATTTGAATTAGCTTGAATGGACCCAATTTCTGAAAATCTTAGCAAACCTAAACAAAAACCTAGTTGTAAAAGTGTAGTTATTGAAAAAATGATGGTCTCGTTTAGGCGACCACAAAGGACGTTTCTATCTCTTCCTCTTCCGTATCTAGTCAATATGTGTTATCTCAAAAAAGTAGAACATTACCGTATAAATAATATTTTTATAGTGACGTCACAAAAATTGCGACCCTAAAAACCCTTTTGGAACTGATTTTTTCTACTGAATTTCGTATATTATAAATACGTCAATTGAAATATGCAAATTTTCTTCACATTAGAAAATTAAGTTCTATATATCGTGTGAATATTTCTAAATTAATATTATACTGGCACACTGACCCACATTCTATCATTATTTAAGATCTTATTAGTTAATTTTAGCTTATTTGATATTAAATATCCAAAATTCAATTGTATTTATTCTGAAAAGTCCACGCAAAAGTTATTTCAATGTCAATAAATTTGTTAATTTTGACAATTGCGCCTGGTGGGTAGATTTAGTCAAACCGACTGAGTAATCCGTAAGAGTAATGTAACCTGAATATGCGTGTAATACGGCTAATGAAAAAAACTCTTAAATTTAATTATTTATACTATTTCCATTATTTAGATTGACACGATTTTTTGTATTTTTAAAACTGTCAAATCAGTTCGCGTGGGATATAGTTAAACGTGAATAAGACCTGAATATTCATATTTTCTAAAATTTAAGCGTGCAGTAAAGCTTTACAAGAATAAATTAAAAATGAAAGTGTTCGATTGCGATTAGTTTCTTCCGCGTTACTCAAAAAAACGTAAATTCACCCCACACCCAAGTATCACACCTAATTTTATCATGGTTATTTCAATTATAAATATTCATTTTATAAATAAATTAATGAGTGAACAGTACTATTCTCTATCATTTAGTTTTGCTAAATATATTAATCGATATATACGTCTTCTAAAATTTTATTTGCTACGATTCATCCGGACTGCTAATAATGGGCACTTTCCTTGAGGTCGTTAAACGTTTTATTTTAGTAGGATATTAATTATTTCCTGATAGTTAAAGACGAAATAGATTAAACTCGGTATACATTTACACGCTAATTCAAATTATGCACAGTTATGTTGAACGAAGATTTAATTTCAGACCTTTTTATAATTTTGAAAGATGTTTATACATTTCTTATTCCTTTGCGTCAGCACGCCAAATCTAAATATCAATTTTCCGATTTTCCGATTTTATAGCGAGTCTGAATATGTTTACGTTAGTTGAACAAAATATTTCTTACATCAGTTTAACTAGGATATTCTTAAACTATATAAAAATATTAATAACTTTCTTTAAAGTTAGATTTGATCACGTTTACTGAGCTCATTTTATTACCAGGCCAGTTGGCGTGCGTCAGATCAGAATTACTCATGTGAAGTTCAATTATACAGGTTTAAAAATTCAAACAAAATTGGCGTGTTACATGCATGTAAATTAATAAAATATTGTTCCAAAAGCGAAACATCTTCTTAGCCCAGTACTACTTCGATATAAAAATCTAAGCGTTAACTAGGGAACTGACTAACTGACTCGTTAACAACCCTTTCTTCATCTTAACAGAACTCGTCAAATTGGTATTTTCTGTTATTGTCGATAATGTGTGTGCTTATGAATTTCTGTCAAATTTGGTGAATTCATAAACACCTATTTTAAGGCGTTTTCAGTTTATTATTTTCATTCCTTTTATGCCATTTATTCCATTATTTATTTATTTATTATTGGTAAATTTAGGAGACTCTATAATTGAGCTCTAAAGTATATGAATGGAGCTTTTGTTGAGGTTTTTTGTCATGCCCGTTCTAATAACAAGGCACTGAGTCTTGCAGACTATACATTCTAATTAAAACCGCTATCGGGTCCTGAACCGATATAGATTTTGAATTGATCAATTTATAACATTTTATTGTGAAAAAATGTATTGATTGCAGGTGTCTTCGTGTCGTTCACACAAACTGCAAGCCAAAATTGAGCGAATCTTGCGATTTCGGCGAATTGAAACGGACGATTATCCCACCATACTGTGTGGTGACTAGAAAGCCAGGCAACCGCAATCAGAGAATGGTTTCGTGTAGCGCTATTTAAATCAATTTGACCGGAGGTTTGCAGGCGGTGATCGATTCGATATGCGTGCCGGAGGATGTTTCCGGTTGGCGCCCGATCATCGTCATCGTAAACCCGAAGAGCGGCTCGGGAGCGGGAAAGGAGCTACTACGCAGTTTTCGCGCCCATCTTAACCCTGCGCAGATAATTGATGTGCTCAAGTCGAACATAGGTGCGTCGCTTCGCTGGATTGACAAGCATCCAGAGGTAGGGCTCGGAACTGATTGGCAATTCAAATCAGGTTCATGTTTAGGTGGATGCTCGTATTCTTATCGCTGGCGGAGATGGCACCATTTGCTCGGCTCTTGATCAGATTGACGCACTGTCACGAAAAATTCCGGTACAATAACTAAACAGAATCAATTTATATGAGACATTTTTAAGGTGGCTGTTCTGCCATTAGGCACTGGCAACGACTTGTCCCGATTGCTCAGATGGGGTAAAAAGTGTGATGGTGGCGTGAATGTAACCAAGGTACATATGGAAACATACTTATTGATCAATGTGAGATATAATTACAGCTCATGGAAGAGATACAAGAAGCTGATATTCGAATAGTTGATCGCTGGACGATTGACATCGAAACGCAAAAGAAGGTAGTGCATGAACATTGGCAAACATAATTGAGCTCTTTAGCTTGGTGTTCGATTGCAAGCTAACAAACAATTATCTATGACGAATTACGTGTCGGTCGGTGTTGACGCGTGCGTAACACTTGGAATGCAAAACACTCGCGAGTCTATACCAAGAGCAATGAGCAGTAGGTGAGAAATTTTTAATCGGTGGAAGATTTAAAATTTTTATTCATTTCTGAGCGGAGTTATCATTTTCTCATGAAAATATGCGACTTGATGCTTCAAAACGGGTCATAAAACATGTATGCTATCCAGAATTACGGAATTAAAAATTTATATATATATATATATATCAGTGAACACTTCAAAGTTAAAAAAATGCCAAAAAATAAATGTCATTACCTCTCCGATGAAAAATACAACCTAAAAATACTTGGCCAAAATTATACATTTTTAATCGTAACCTTTTCAGATTCTTAAACAAGTTTTTATTCTTCACATACGGCACGAAGGATGTATTCGAACGCGTTTGCAAAGGCCTTAACGAGAAGCTTGAACTCTATCTTGATGACAAGTTGGTTTACCTGAACCATTCAATGATAAGCTATCCTATTTAGACTGGTGGAGCTACCGGACATCGAAGGAATCGTTATCTTAAACATTCCGTATTGGGGAGCTGGTGTGAAGCCGTGGGACGCCTATAATGAAATGAGTCCTCAACTGTGCGATGATGGAATGGTTGAGGTGTTCGCAGTGACCTCTTCGTTTCATATTGCACAGATGCAAGTGGGACTAGCTAGA
Source organism: Caenorhabditis plicata (assembly GCA_963931815.1). Classification (NCBI taxonomy): domain Eukaryota; kingdom Metazoa; phylum Nematoda; class Chromadorea; order Rhabditida; family Rhabditidae; genus Caenorhabditis; species Caenorhabditis plicata. The sequence continues at coordinate 3,799,188 of OZ007493.1, read as the reverse complement.
CCACTTCGAATTGGACAGGCAAAGGAAGCAAAATTGGTTCTTAAAGGCTCGGGAATCTTCCCGATGCAATCGTAGGATTTCTCGAATGGTTAACATATATAAGAAATATATTTACAGAGATGGCGAAGCTTGGGTACAAGCGCCTGGAACAGTCAGGGTAACGCATAAATGCAAAACACGGATGCTGCAAAAGGGCGATTCGAAATCAAGCACCGGTTGTGGCATGTTTTACTAAAATAGAATCGCTAGAGAATCAGTTATGCATATCATTTCATTGAGTTCAAATTAATTGAGAGGTTAGATGAAAGTCTTTGTTGAATCATTCAATAACAAAATGTTGACGATCTCAAGTATTTTGTATATTAATTATTAATATTATTGTTCTTATTTTTTGTGATAAATTGTTTATCGTGTTTTTGGTGGATCCTGGGAATTGATGTAATCAGTTTGTTTTATTGAAATGTTCTTAATTCAATTTTACCGTGCTTTCCCTATTACTGTGTTCAATTGTTATCGACGTTGGTGTTTCAGATATATTGTATTTTAAGGTTTCATTTTGATCATTGTTTCATTCCGAATATTGCATATATATATATATATATATATATATATATATAGAAGCAGTTTCTTACCTTCTCACTTTTTTCATATTTGAAAAATTGTTATTTTTTCATTTGTTTGTTTATATAATAAATGTCTCGATTGATTTGGTAATCTTGATAGTAAAAAATAATAAACCAGATCCCAATTGTTTCTCTTTATGGCCTATTTAAAGATAGTAGAACCGTTTCATGATGGAAAATCTTGTTTATAGGTTATATACAGCGGACAAGTAATGGAAAAATAATTTCGAGTGAACCATAACTAAAAAATTAACTTATTAAGAACTAAAAATAAATGGAAAAATACAAGATATCGTCAAATTTGGCGCATGGGGTTCTTACGGACAATGAATTTTAGATTACGACTTTCCCTTGGATTTTTCCAGAATATTGCAACAAAATTTTTTTTTCGTTAATTGTTTAAATCTTTAAGGGTTTAGAATGATCAACAACAATTCATTTCAATTAATGTGGAGATCGATGCTCAGAAATTCCAAGAATATATGTTTCTAAAAACACTAGATTTTCTTGGAATATGAAAGAGCCGTTTGTAATCCGAGCTGGTTCGCGAAGCAACGTGTTCTCAAAGCTTTAATGGAGAGAGAATACGAAGTGTATAACAAGGGCAAAGTTGAAAAGAAGTCAAGTAATTGTCAAAATGGTTAGTTTTAATCAACGTGATATTCATTAAATATTATTGTGGTTTCAGACAATTCCGGTATAAGAGTAAACAAATGTTGAGATAAGTAAATGCTGAATAGAAGATGTGTTCGAGAATCCAAAATACTTTCACACACATAAATTGATGTATCAAACTTAAGGGATTGAATATTGGATTTCATGGATGCGTAAGTGATAGTTGTTATCATTCTCCATTCTGCTGCTACATAATATTTGCAAGCTTTTGATTATAATTAAGCGAGAAGTGATTTTCTCTAAATTTCCAGTTTCATCGAGTCCCTTTATTTCGTTGAAAGTTAAATCAATCGCGTTTTGAAAAAATAAGGATACCGAGCGAGAAAATATTGTAATCCACCACTCATTTGTGATAAAATACTTAAAGATTAATTTTTTGCAAATCATGCTGAACAAAGGACCAATACTCTAGTGGCTACTCTATGCCAGCATAGGAAATTTAAATTCTTCTGCATTTTAAATAGTTGATTGATAACAATTGTTTTTTATTGTTTATCTTGTCCAATATTCAATTAAAAAATCGTTATTTTTCATATGATAAAATTATCGACCGCGGAAAAACCGTCTTGTGCTCAAACGAATTTAGAGTTATAAAACATTATTTAAATCACATTATAATTAATTTGTACTAATAATTAACGGAGTATATATATATATATATATATATATATATATTTATATACATATAATTTCGGAAACTGATAAATCATTAATATGGCTAGGTTTGAATGTGCTTTAGGAATAATTATAATTGATTAACACAGAAATCTTCAATTCTATTCCGTGAATGATATTCTAAATTCTTTAGTTATTAAGATGATGCGAAAATAAAATTGCAGTATTTTTAGATTAACCGGTCGTCATCATGACACCATTTAGAAATTTTACCCGATTAGCTATCCGTGCGAACATCTCGTAGAGAAGTACCAAAAATAAGGAAATTTATATTTTTAAATAATAATAAGAATCAGAAAATTTTTATAATTATACGATTGAATTATAAATGCATTTTAACAGGACTAACGATGAGCTCAATAATGGATACTAAATAATATGCAACAATTAGCTCTGGATTTATTAAAAAATGGTTATTAGTGAAACAAGAGGCGATTTATAAACGGAGTGAGGTTTTTTGCTCTAATTGAACATAAAAATTCATTTATTTTCAGCTTCAGCCAACTTAACATCGAAGGAAAACGTGATATTTCATTTGAAACGATGTAATCGTTATATTTAATTTACCACGAATCAGGAGAGAAAATTTAATGTTTTCTAACAATATGCTCATTAATTATTATGCATTGTATCCATGTTTTTATTTGTTTTATGTGTAATTATTTTACTCAAACATTTAATTATTGGTACTTCTGTTGTTATTGGTATCTATAATGGTTATTCTGTTCAATATATATATATATATAATTTCAAATAGATTTAATATTTATTTGTGTTTGCTTGATATTACCTTGTATTCGCATCAAGTTATATTTTATTTACAATTTACAAAAACGAGATTGAAAGTTTTAGCCGTTGTGAGTTTGGCAACAGTACCATAATATACGATTACAGGTACTAATACTAGAAAACATTAATAGTTACTAATTAACATATACACCAGATTTCCCAAAAAAAATTGCAAAAAAAGAAAAAAATTTCCCCAAAATAAATGAATATTAACTGTGAGACGAAATATAACTGAATACAATGAAATTGAATTTGATCAAAAGATTTGACCATCTGAAATCGCGTTTTTATAAAAAAAGTTTTTATTTTTTGTCGATGTTGGATCGAAATATGCTTCATTTTTCATTTTATGTTTTTCTTTTCTCTTGTGCGGTTGTTTTATATTAACTTTATCAGTTAGATTATTTCCTTCTGACAATGATATGTTAGACATATACCTCACTTTGTTTGATTGAATAACAGTTGGATTCTATCCTTCTGATCATCTTGTGTCAGACAAATGCCTCAAATAAGAATATGATTGTTCAGTTGGATTCTATCCTTCTGATCATCTTGTGTCAGACAAATGCCTCAAATAAGAATATGATTGTTCAGTTGGATTCTATCCTTCTGATCATCTTGTGTCAGACAAATGCCTCAAATTAGAATATGATTGTTCAGTTGGATTCTATCCTTCTGATCATCTTGTGTCAGACAAATGCCTCAAATTAGAATATGATTGTTCAGTTGGATTCTATCCTTCTGATCATCTTGTGTCAGACAAATGCCTCAAATTAGAATATGATTGTTCAGTTGGATTCTATCCTTCTGATCATCTTGTGTCAGACAAATGCCTCAAATAAGAATATGATTGTTCAGTTGGATTCTATCCTTCTGATCATCTTGTGTCAGACAAATGCCTCAAATAAGAATATGATTGTTCAGTTGGATTCTATCCTTCTGATCATCTTGTGTCAGACAAATGCCTCAAATAAGAATATGATTGTTCAGTTGGATTCTATCCTTCTGATCATCTTGTGTCAGACAAATGCCTCAAATAAGAATATGATTGTTCAGTTGGATTCTATCCTTCTGATCATCTTGTGTCAGACAAATGCCTCAAATAAGAATATGATTGTTCAGTTGGATTCTATCCTTCTGATCATCTTGTGTCAGACAAATGCCTCCAATAAGAATATGATTGTTCAGTTGGATTCTATCCTTCTGATCATCTTGTGTCAGACAAATGCCTCAAATAAGAATATGATTGTTCAGTTGGATTCTATCCTTCTGATCATCTTGTGTCAGACAAATGCCTCAAATTAGAATATGATTGTTCAGTTGGATTCTATCCTTCTGATCATCTTGTGTCAGACAAATGCCTCAAATTAGAATATGATTGTTCAGTTGGATTCTATCCTTCTGATCATCTTGTGTCAGACAAATGCCTCAAATAAGAATATGATTGTTCAGTTGGATTCTATCCTTCTGATCATCTTGTGTCAGACAAATGCCTCAAATTAGAATATGATTGTTCAGTTGGATTCTATCCTTCTGATCATCTTGTGTCAGACAAATGCCTCAAATAAGAATATGATTGTTCAGTTGGATTCTATCCTTCTGATCATCTTGTGTCAGACAAATGCCTCAAATAAGAATATGATTGTTCAGTTGGATTCTATCCTTCTGATCATCTTGTGTCAGACAAATGCCTCAAATAAGAATATGATTGTTCAGTTGGATTCTATCCTTCTGATCATCTTGTGTCAGACAAATGCCTCAAATTAGAATATGATTGTTCAGTTGGATTCTATCCTTCTGATCATCTTGTGTCAGACAAATGCCTCAAATTAGAATATGATTGTTCAGTTGGATTCTATCCTTCTGATCATCTTGTGTCAGACAAATGCCTCAAATAAGAATATGATTGTTCAGTTGGATTCTATCCTTCTGATCATCTTGTGTCAGACAAATGCCTCAAATTAGAATATGATTGTTCAGTTGGATTCTATCCTTCTGATCATCTTGTGTCAGACAAATGCCTCAAATAAGAATATGATTGTTCAGTTGGATTCTATCCTTCTGATCATCTTGTGTCAGACAAATGCCTCAAATAAGAATATGATTGTTCAGTTGGATTCTATCCTTCTGATCATCTTGTGTCAGACAAATGCCTCAAATAAGAATATGATTGTTCAGTTGGATTCTATCCTTCTGATCATCTTGTGTCAGACAAATGCCTCAAATAAGAATATGATTGTTCAGTTGGATTCTATCCTTCTGATCATCTTGTGTCAGACAAATGCCTCAAATTAGAATATGATTGTTCAGTTGGATTCTATCCTTCTGATCATCTTGTGTCAGACAAATGCCTCAAATAAGAATATGATTGTTCAGTTGGATTCTATCCTTCTGATCATCTTGTGTCAGACAAATGCCTCAAATAAGAATATGATTGTTCAGTTGGATTCTATCCTTCTGATCATCTTGTGTCAGACAAATGCCTCAAATAAGAATATGATTGTTCAGTTGGATTCTATCCTTCTGATCATCTTGTGTCAGACAAATGCCTCAAATTAGAATATGATTGTTCAGTTGGATTCTATCCTTCTGATCATCTTGTGTCAGACAAATGCCTCAAATAAGAATATGATTGTTCAGTTGGATTCTATCCTTCTGATCATCTTGTGTCAGACAAATGCCTCAAATTAGAATATGATTGTTCAGTTGGATTCTATCCTTCTGATCATCTTGTGTCAGACAAATGCCTCAAATAAGAATATGATTGTTCAGTTGGATTCTATCCTTCTGATCATCTTGTGTCAGACAAATGCCTCAAATAAGAATATGATTGTTCAGTTGGATTCTATCCTTCTGATCATCTTGTGTCAGACAAATGCCTCAAATAAGAATATGATTGTTCAGTTGGATTCTATCCTTCTGATCATCTTGTGTCAGACAAATGCCTCAAATTAGAATATGATTGTTCAGTTGGATTCTATCCTTCTGATCATCTTGTGTCAGACAAATGCCTCAAATTAGAATATGATTGTTCAGTTGGATTCTATCCTTCTGATCATCTTGTGTCAGACAAATGCCTCAAATTAGAATATGATTGTTCAGTTGGATTCTATCCTTCTGATCATCTTGTGTCAGACAAATGCCTCAAATTAGAATATGATTGTTCAGTTGGATTCTATCCTTCTGATCATCTTGTGTCAGACAAATGCCTCAAATAAGAATATGATTGTTCAGTTGGATTCTATCCTTCTGATCATCTTGTGTCAGACAAATGCCTCAAATAAGAATATGATTGTTCAGTTGGATTCTATCCTTCTGATCATCTTGTGTCAGACAAATGCCTCAAATAAGAATATGATTGTTCAGTTGGATTCTATCCTTCTGATCATCTTGTGTCAGACAAATGCCTCCAATAAGAATATGATTGTTCAGTTGGATTCTATCCTTCTGATCATCTTGTGTCAGACAAATGCCTCAAATAAGAATATGATTGTTCAGTTGGATTCTATCCTTCTGATCATCTTGTGTCAGACAAATGCCTCAAATTAGAATATGATTGTTCAGTTGGATTCTATCCTTCTGATCATCTTGTGTCAGACAAATGCCTCAAATTAGAATATGATTGTTCAGTTGGATTCTATCCTTCTGATCATCTTGTGTCAGACAAATGCCTCAAATTAGAATATGATTGTTCAGTTGGATTCTATCCTTCTGATCATCTTGTGTCAGACAAATGCCTCAAATAAGAATATGATTGTTCAGTTGGATTCTATCCTTCTGATCATCTTGTGTCAGACAAATGCCTCAAATTAGAATATGATTGTTCAGTTGGATTCTATCCTTCTGATCATCTTGTGTCAGACAAATGCCTCAAATAAGAATATGATTGTTCAGTTGGATTCTATCCTTCTGATCATCTTGTGTCAGACAAATGCCTCAAATAAGAATATGATTGTTCAGTTGGATTCTATCCTTCTGATCATCTTGTGTCAGACAAATGCCTCAAATTAGAATATGATTGTTCAGTTGGATTCTATCCTTCTGATCATCTTGTGTCAGACAAATGCCTCAAATAAGAATATGATTGTTCAGTTGGATTCTATCCTTCTGATCATCTTGTGTCAGACAAATGCCTCAAATAAGAATATGATTGTTCAGTTGGATTCTATCCTTCTGATCATCTTGTGTCAGACAAATGCCTCAAATTAGAATATGATTGTTCAGTTGGATTCTATCCTTCTGATCATCTTGTGTCAGACAAATGCCTCAAATTAGAATATGATTGTTCAGTTGGATTCTATCCTTCTGATCATCTTGTGTCAGACAAATGCCTCAAATTAGAATATGATTGTTCAGTTGGATTCTATCCTTCTGATCATCTTGTGTCAGACAAATGCCTCAAATTAGAATATGATTGTTCAGTTGGATTCTATCCTTCTGATCATCTTGTGTCAGACAAATGCCTCAAATTAGAATATGATTGTTCAGTTGGATTCTATCCTTCTGATCATCTTGTGTCAGACAAATGCCTCAAATAAGAATATGATTGTTCAGTTGGATTCTATCCTTCTGATCATCTTGTGTCAGACAAATGCCTCAAATAAGAATATGATTGTTCAGTTGGATTCTATCCTTCTGATCATCTTGTGTCAGACAAATGCCTCAAATTAGAATATGATTGTTCAGTTGGATTCTATCCTTCTGATCATCTTGTGTCAGACAAATGCCTCAAATAAGAATATGATTGTTCAGTTGGATTCTATCCTTCTGATCATCTTGTGTCAGACAAATGCCTCAAATAAGAATATGATTGTTCAGTTGGATTCTATCCTTCTGATCATCTTGTGTCAGACAAATGCCTCAAATAAGAATATGATTGTTCAGTTGGATTCTATCCTTCTGATCATCTTGTGTCAGACAAATGCCTCAAATTAGAATATGATTGTTCAGTTGGATTCTATCCTTCTGATCATCTTGTGTCAGACAAATGCCTCAAATAAGAATATGATTGTTCAGTTGGATTCTATCCTTCTGATCATCTTGTGTCAGACAAATGCCTCAAATAAGAATATGATTGTTCAGTTGGATTCTATCCTTCTGATCATCTTGTGTCAGACAAATGCCTCAAATAAGAATATGATTGTTCAGTTGGATTCTATCCTTCTGATCATCTTGTGTCAGACAAATGCCTCAAATAAGAATATGATTGTTCAGTTGGATTCTATCCTTCTGATCATCTTGTGTCAGACAAATGCCTCAAATAAGAATATGATTGTTCAGTTGGATTCTATCCTTCTGATCATCTTGTGTCAGACAAATGCCTCAAATAAGAATATGATTGTTCAGTTGGATTCTATCCTTCTGATCATCTTGTGTCAGACAAATGCCTCAAATAAGAATATGATTGTTCAGTTGGATTCTATCCTTCTGATCATCTTGTGTCAGACAAATGCCTCAAATAAGAATATGATTGTTCAGTTGGATTCTATCCTTCTGATCATCTTGTGTCAGACAAATGCCTCAAATAAGAATATGATTGTTCAGTTGGATTCTATCCTTCTGATCATCTTGTGTCAGACAAATGCCTCAAATAAGAATATGATTGTTCAGTTGGATTCTATCCTTCTGATCATCTTGTGTCAGACAAATGCCTCAAATAAGAATATGATTGTTCAGTTGGATTCTATCCTTCTGATCATCTTGTGTCAGACAAATGCCTCAAATAAGAATATGATTGTTCAGTTGGATTCTATCCTTCTGATCATCTTGTGTCAGACAAATGCCTCAAATAAGAATATGATTGTTCAGTTGGATTCTATCCTTCTGATCATCTTGTGTCAGACAAATGCCTCAAATTAGAATATGATTGTTCAGTTGGATTCTATCCTTCTGATCATCTTGTGTCAGACAAATGCCTCAAATTAGAATATGATTGTTCAGTTGGATTCTATCCTTCTGATCATCTTGTGTCAGACAAATGCCTCCAATAAGAATATGATTGTTCAGTTGGATTCTATCCTTCTGATCATCTTGTGTCAGACAAATGCCTCAAATAAGAATATGATTGTTCAGTTGGATTCTATCCTTCTGATCATCTTGTGTCAGACAAATGCCTCAAATAAGAATATGATTGTTCAGTTGGATTCTATCCTTCTGATCATCTTGTGTCAGACAAATGCCTCAAATTAGAATATGATTGTTCAGTTGGATTCTATCCTTCTGATCATCTTGTGTCAGACAAATGCCTCAAATAAGAATATGATTGTTCAGTTGGATTCTATCCTTCTGATCATCTTGTGTCAGACAAATGCCTCAAATAAGAATATGATTGTTCAGTTGGATTCTATCCTTCTGATCATCTTGTGTCAGACAAATGCCTCAAATTAGAATATGATTGTTCAGTTGGATTCTATCCT